>PVJX010049451.1:0-11067 GCA_004027295.1 Dolichotis patagonum
GAGAGAAAGGTGGAATGGGGCTTATGGTGGTGGCCCTCAAAGTATAGTTTCAGAGTAGCAACGGTACCTGTAAGCTTGTCAGAAGCACATAATTTAAAGCCCCACATCAAGCCTTTGGAATCAGAAGCCCTGGGAATGGGGGATAGTATAGCTTGTTAAGCTCTACAGGTGATTCAAATACATCATCAAGTTGGAGAACAACCATGCCAGAAAATTGTCTATATGGTACCTGCCTGTATGTCCACTTCTGCAGTTAAACTATGTTGAATTTGTCAGGTCTAGAAATGTTTTGTACTTTGTTCTGCATTTTCCACTCCAGACAGGTACACTTGTGAGTTCAGGTCAATTCACATAGTGAGGCCATCCTGCCCCTGTACAAGTGTAGGGAACTTCAGATAGACGAGAACCCTTCATAAGAGCATTTTTGTTTTCTATCCTCGCTGAGCTGGCTACTTACTTCTTTTCCTTACCCAGGGTCTTCTTGAATTCATAGACAAAGGGCCACTGACTCTGTTCTTTTTTGTCCATGAATGTCTCTGCATTGCTCAAATATGGAAGTCTGTACCCGTTGGCATGCAAGCTCAAGGCTTCTACCATCTCTGCTTGGCTCTTCCTATTTCATGTAAAGAAACTTATTTTTTCCTTGGCGTTTTTCACTCCTGTGGAGATATAAATAGCATGCATGTATTTATTTTGTGCCAATTTCTCTGAGGATGTCTGCAGATGTTAACAGATACTTCAAAGTTCAAAGGGGAACCTCAGCTTTTTCACACTGGAGTGGGTGGAGAATAGAAGGCCTTAAATCCCTTTTAACAACTCAGTTGGTTATTGGGATTATTGTTTTCTCTGCCAAGACTTTCTTTCAAAATGAGAATATTATTTACTTTAATGGAAATTTTATAACTATGTTAAACTCATAAGCATTCATTCCTTCACTATCAAAATGTATACTTGTCTGAACTCAAACAGGCAGCATAACATGATACATTTGACCTAAGAATAAATTGAACCAATGAAAATCTGAAAATTAGTTATTTACGGCTATGGCAACGATTTCAGTCCATCAGATTGTATGTTATTACCAATTCTTGATTACTGATGTTATTGCAATAAATTCATTTATTGCTTCTTTAAAAATATCAGTTGAGCATCTTTCTATTCATAGCACTTCAACAAAAGTGAATAAAGTAGTGGCACACACCTATAATCCCAGCACTGTGGGAAGCTGAGGAAGGAAGATTGCAGGTCCAAGCCCAGCCTGGGCAATTTAGCAACTTAGAATCTAGCTCAGAGTAAAAAATAAAAAGAAATGGAAATGGAGCTTAGTGCAAAGGTCTTGGGTTCAATCCCTAGTACTATTTTTAAAAAAAGATTAAAAAAACTAATAATGAAAAACACCTATACAAGCAATTTTGAGAAGCAGAATGCAAGAGTGAGTGATAGGAAAAGTAAGTGTTGGGAGTTCACAAGCAGTAGTTCTTTCAGCAGGTCAAATGACCTCATGAAGTAAGTAATATATCCTCACAGGAAGGTGGGAGAGGGAGAGAAGCGCAGATAATCAAAGTATAAAAAAGTAGCAAAATGGAAGAATATCCCATTGTTATCGTTTGGATTGAAAATGTTCCCCTCAAAGTCTCATGTGCTCAAGGGAAGACCTTTTGGATGGTGTTTGTGACACAGCCAGAGACTACCAAAGGGACAGAGGACAGACTCCAGGACCCTTCACCTGATGCTCATTAAAATCATGCCTTGTGGTTCCTTCTGAGGCAGCCAGAGACTTAAAAGTGGTTTTTGCTAAAAACACTGACTCTTCGTTTGAACCTATAACTGCCTGATAGGTAACTAAAAGTAGAACAGTGCTTAACTATTTGATACCTTAAAACTTTGGGTCAGATCCTTATTCAATTCTTCACTTAGGCATGTTAGTCATTTGAGGAGTGTTTGTCTAAAAACTGGCAAAACAATGTCATTTAGTTCTATATTTACATAACCTCTCCTTTCCCCTTTTAAGACTATGGACACAAAGATAAGAGATTTATGGGGACATTCAACTAAAAATGAGCACCCAGAAGTCTCCAGTCATTGCCCTTAACCTAAGCTACCTTGAATTCCAGAAGAGTCTCTATAAGACTGAGACTGCCCCAAGCAGAAATAATCATCTCGGGGGAGACAGAATTGCCCCTGAAGCAATAAGGTCTTCTGGAGTCACCTTGCAAAACCAGAATTGAGATAATGATCAACCAGACCCTAGTCACCCTAGCAAATCCATAAAAAATGGTCTGGTTCTTCCATTTAACATGCCAGTCTGATCATCTTCATCAGAGCTTGAAACATTTCAAACTGAAGTCCCTTCCTGGTTTTTTCTTGTTTTCTAACTCTGCCTATGCTTCTGACTGACATGTCCTGAAATTCTTTTTCTGTGGTGATGAGTTAAGAACCTACTACAGAGACCAGGGATGTAGCTCAGCAGTACAGCGCCTGTCTGGCAAGTACGAGGATCTGAGTTCAATTCCTAGTACAAACAAAACAAAACAAAACAAAACAATCCTACTCCAGGAGTGACTTGAGGTCCCCATCTCCTGTTTGGGAGGACCTCCTTGGACCCCACCTAGTGATAATTGGATGATGAGGGCTCCAGCTTCCTCAGTGGATTCACCCATTGATGGATCATAATTTGATGGCATTATTGGAGGTAATGGAAACTTGCAAGGCAGAGCCTAATTGAAAAGAGTGGGTCATGGGGGTGTGACATTGGGAACTACTGTATAACTGTTCTTGTCCCTTGTTCTCTGGCTCTTGCTCTGTCTGCTTCTAGCTGCCATAAGTTGGACACCTTTCCTCTTCTCTTCCCTTCCACTATGATGTTGCTGGCACAGGCCTAAAGGCAATGAAATCAGCAGAGCATGGATTGAAACCTTGGAAACTATGAGCCAAAATAAACCTTTCCTTCTCTAGCATGTTTGTGGACCAGTGAATAAAGCAGAGGTTATAGATGTTGAAAAGTAAGGAAATCACATTTTAGTATGGTTACAAAATTCTAAGGTTTCAAGTTCTCTGGAAGAGAGAGATTTAGTGTAGTTAATCATTGTCTAGTAAAACTGTAAATGCCTATATATAGCCTTGTCAGTCCCTTCACAGGAAATATAATGCACTGTCATTTTGGATAATTGAGAACAAGTCAATAAAATTACTATTTACAAAAATATGGGGAAGGTTAATGGACTCTTTATTTGCATCCTGGGCTTGAATCTGGTGCATGCTAGGCAAGTGCTTTACCACTGAATTACATAATCCCTTAATGGACACTTAAAGAACAAGAGTAGCTACAGCAGGGGGGCCTGAGGACAAGAGGAAGGAGGGGCCATCAGAACCCCAGAATCCAAAGAGAGTAGTTGTGGAAGTAGTTGAACCACTTGACAAGAGGCATAGCCTTAGGTGCAGGAATGTTGCCAACACACAGAGCCCCAGGACAAGAGCCAGAAGAAATGCCCAATCTGTGTCCTACCGTATGCTCTCTCATCAGCATCTTGCACCAGTCAAGTTCAACCAGAAACCAGAGGGGAAGTTTTATCCAACATACCACATGACTCACAGTTCTAGGATTACACCCTCTAGGAACTCTTCCACCTGTATATAAAAGACAGGCACAAATAATGTCTTGCAACATTGTTTTTAGTAGTCATAAATTGGGACAGGGTGGAAAGAATCTGAAAGTTTTATCAGTAAAGACCAGGTATATTGAGGTATATTCATTTGTTAGAACGTAATGCAATCATTAAAATGATGGTACTGGGGGTGTGTGTGTGTGTGTGTGTGTGTGTTACAGGAGTACATGTAGGATGGGACATCCAGAATAAAAAATACTTAACACAAACAGAAAAGGTAATTGCTGTAATTATTTGCAACTCATGGACATATATATGATAGAAATATAAACATGAACTGGCCCTGAAGCAAGGCCAGCAGATTGCTGTAGCTGCTGGTTTCAAACAGGAGCCTAAAGAGAATTCTTTCTGTGGTCTGTTGGCCATTTCAGAACTTTAGAAATGTAATAGTCAATTCATCAGAAAGAAATAGCAGGTGAGTATGGTGGACTTTCAGGGGCCTGCAGGGGAGAGACCCTGGTGCCTCGGGACCTGCACCATGAGGTTGACTTGAGGTGTCAGGAGAACAAGGCGCTCCTCCCCTCTCTGAGGGGCGGCTGTGAGTGTGGCAGACTTTCAGCGGCCCACAGGAGAAAGACCCTGGCACCTTGGGACCTGCACCATGTGGCTGACTGGGGTGCCGGGAGAACAAGGAACTCCTCCCCTCTCTGGGTTGCGGCTGTGATCCTGCCGGCGGGTGGGCTAAGAATCAGACATCTCATGTCGTCCTGTCCCCTGTCCTGTGTTCCTCCCTCTCCCTCCCCTCTGCTTAGCAAGTGGGAGCCAGTGAACTACACATCTTGTGAAAAGATTGACTATGTTATTTAGTATGAGCTCCCCATATGTAAAGATATGGATAACCATTTGGAAGAAAACAAGAGACAATATGACAGATAGTGAAGATCTCTGGTTGTCTAGCTTTGAAATTTATGCTTCCTTATGTCCTGTTCTGTTCTGTTTTGTTGTGTTTAATTTTATCCCCTTTAAAATAAAATTTAAAAATATATATATAAAAAAAAGAGGGGAAGGGAGGGTATCTGGAGGATATAACTGCATGTATGTTTAAGTGTGTGGGAGGGATGACCATGTTACTGTTTTTGTTGGATTGTTGAGCAGAACTGTTAACAGTCTCACTGTTTGAATGTCTGCTTTGTGTGCTTTGGTTTTGTAACTTGGACAACTATTTCCAATGATGACAATATGTAACTTATCAAGTGGTGATTTCTTAGTGTTTTTGTCTTTGTTTTGTTGTTGTTCTTTTATTTTTTGCCTTTGGAATTCTGTATTGTTGCTACCCTTTTTCTGTTTTGTTTGGTTGTTTTCTTTTTTGTTTTTTCTCTTTAAATAAAATTTCAAAAAAAGAAAACAAAACCATGAATGGTGAATGGATAAAATCAGACAAACCAAAATTGTGGTAGTGGCTTCCTGTGGTGAAGGAGGAAAGGGGAATGATATCAGGGAAGATGGAAAAAAGAGCTGTATTATTTAGGCCTCTCTACAGAGATAGAACCAAAACAGATAAATATATGCAGTGTGATGAAAAAATATAGTGAATAATTAAATAAAAAATTTAAAATATGTTACAATAAAAGACACATTCTCATTAATCCACCTCAAAGTACTTAAAACACACTTATTTTACCATTTCTACCACTTTCCGTTTTTTCATTTTTGGTTTTGCTTTGTTTTGTTTTGTTTTGTTTTGTTTTGTGACAGGGTCTCAGTTTTGTAGTCTAGGTTGGCCTTGAGCTCAGTATGTAGCTCAGGCTAGCCTCAACTTTGTAATGATCCTCCTGTCTCAGCCTCCTTCGTGATGGGATTATAGGCATGTGCCACCATGCCTGGTGGTCTTCCACTTTCTGAATCAGTTTTGAAAGTCACCTTTCATGTCTTTTTATGGTTGCTTCAATGTCTTCAGTCAACTTGAAATTTGCAATTCTATCAAAAACATTATGGTGTGTTCTCTTCACCTACTCACAGGATCCAGCACCGTGGAACTTCTGATTTTTCCCCAAAATCACAACTACAGGGGAGGGCTGGGTATATAGCTCAGTGGCAAGGTGCCTGCCTGGCAAATGTGAGGTCTTAAGTTCAAGTCCCATTTCAATAAAAGAAAAAACCTACAATGAAAGGTAAATATGTTTTGAATCAGTTCAGGACACTGAGACAACCACACAATGCAATTAAAGATTCTCATGAAAGAGGACTTCTAGAACTGTTTCACAAAGTGTCAAAAACAGGATGGTAAGTGTGTTAGAAATGAGGAAGACAAATGACAGGGGTTTTATTAGGGGATTTGGTTCACATAATTATAGAGGCTGAGAAGTCCCATAGCAGGATGTTTGCAAGCTACAGACTCTGGGATATCAGTAGCAGGGCTGATTCTAAACCCAAAAGCCTCAGAATCAGGGAAGCTGATGGCAGAATTATCAGTTAGAGGCTATAGGCCTGAGAATCTGCGTGTAGGAGGTGAGTTCATCTCCTGGGATCCAAAGGTTAGAACTGATGTCCAAGGACAAGAAAAATAAGTGTGTTTCTCCAAAGACAGAATAAACTTGTTTTTCCTCCACTTTTTTATTTTAGCTACCCCTAGCCACATGGATGGTGTCCACATAGGGCACTACTTTTGGATCTTTTTGCTATCCTAGCTTAGCCACTACCCAAATCAATACACTAGGTAACAGGGTGAGTTGATGGAATTAATCCAATCAGGACTCACCTCTGGGGGGTAAGGTCCATTTTCCCCCTAAGCACATGGGTTTTACGGAAAATAGTGAACATTTAAATTTCCAAATAAAGGTGATTTTTCAAAGAAGAAGGGGAAAGGGCTTGAAGCAACCAAAAGCAGAAAATATCCACTACCCTATAGAACAGGGCTTCTTGACTTGAGTACTATTGTCATTTGGGAATGCATAGCTCTTTATCCAGCAAGTTGTAGAATGTCAGCGGTATTCTTAGTCTCTACCCTTTATATCTCTCCCTGTCGTGACAATCAAAAATGTCTGCAGACATTACCAAATATCTCTGGGGTAGAGGGCTTTCCTATGTTAAGAAGCATTGCTCCAGAAAGAGCCTTGGAATTGCCTTTCATGCATCTGACTGCTAGCCTTTTTTCTCAAACAACTGGTTGATTTAATTTGGTAAGAAAAATGTGCCATGCTAGGAAATAAGGACTTTGTTTTGAGTGCTCATAGCATAAAATTTAAGCTCTCAAGCAAGGCTTCCAAAACCTTTTATACACACACATAATTGCTGTGCCAGTTCATTTTTTTGCTGCTATAACAATATAACATCGACTGGGGAATTCACAATGAACAGGAATTTATTCTGCTTATGGTTCTAGAGGCTGATGAGTATTACAAAATGCTACATCTTGCCGAGGATCTTCTAGCTGAGTCACAACACACTAGAAGAAGCATCACATGGTGAAAATGCAAGAAAATAACCAATCTCACTTTTATAACAAATCCACTCTCATGACAATGAACTTATCCAAAAATAACAATATCAACCCATTAATGTCACTGTTATCCTAATTGGTTGAAAGCCCTATCTCTCCACATTATTGCACTAGAGATTAAGTTTCCAACAGATGGACTTTTGGGGGATACATTCGAACCATAGCAACTACTGTACCTGTCTCATCTACAATCCTTTCCCCACATAGGCATTGTCTAGCAATTTTGAATTTCTCACTGATCTAAAAGTTTTTATGCTTTTTTTTCACTTGTATGGTTTTTTTCACTGTTTTTATTTTCTGCCGAGAGTACACTTCTTCATTTCAGTCCTATAGAAATTCCTGTAGACTCTTTCAGACTCAAGTGTGACCACCTACATTAAAAAAAAAATACATAGTCCTAAATTTCCTAAGAAAACTGTGTTTCTCCTTATTGCTTTGTTTATATCCGTAAGTCAAGCTTGGCACAATTTGCTATAATTATTTGCAACAAATAATTTTGTGTAGTGATTGCTTTTGAATTTGCAATCCTAACAAAGTGCCTGACACAGAGAAGTTGCTTCATAAATGCTTGTTGTATAAATAAATGAAATGAAGAAACTGTTAGAGCACTACCTTCAGATTTCACCAACAAAAATTGTAGCTTATCCATAGATAAGCTGACGATATTGCACTTTATAGTTTATTTTTCATGAACTTCTGTGCCTGACATGGTTTGTATCCTATGGCATAGACTCAATCTTCTCAAACAAATTCTTTTTCCTGTCTTTATAAAGAATTTAAAATGTATTTTGGAGATAACAGATACATTTAACATATGAGCCACATGAACTCTATGTAAGTATCTGAAACAGCATTCCAACATCCAAACAACACAAAAGGTAGAAAAGTATGCCTGTTTGCCAAATTGACAAGACTCATTTTCTTCTGACTAGGTCACATAGCTGTCTCCACTTTAGCGTGCATTATCAGAATATTTCCATGGCATGGACCCTGGAAACAGTCTCCAAGCTGTCTTTGCTGTTTCTCACTACTATCTTCTCATATTGCTGGCAGAATTATCTTCCTAGTCATTCAAATATGCCATGCTTGTGAAAGTCTCTTACTATAGTTTGGATAAGCACTCCTCTCCCACAAAGACCACATTTTAAAGGCTTGGCTCCCCAACAGTGGTGTTATTTGGAGATGGTGGAACTATTAAAGGGGGCACAGTAGAAGGTTTCCAGTTCATTTTGAAGAGGATATTGGGACCCAGCCTCTTCCTATCTTTTTTTTTTTTTTTGTACCAGGGATTGAACTCACAACCACGTGCTTGCAAGGTGGGTGCTTATGCTGCTGAGCTAAATCCCCAGCCCTCTTCCTATCTTTCTTACACTTCCAGCAATGTAGTGTGAGCTTCTTTCTCCATGGACACCTAGTGTGATGTGCTGCCTCACCACAAGCCCAAAAGCAATAAAGCCAACTGGCCTTGGGCTGAAAACTTCACAACTCTAAGACAAAACAAAATTTTTCTCATTTTTAGTTGATCACCTCAGGTATTTGTTACAGTAATAGAAAGCTGACCAGTAAACATCTGTTTAGGATAGCACAAATCCTGCAGGGGGGCCTGGAGATTCTCAGAATGTCATAATTGATACAGAACCTCTACTGGGCTCTCTTTAAAATCTAAATTTAATCTTTTATTAGCCTTATAGACAGATATCCACTCTGTGAATATAGCTAAGCCACATAGAAGCTCAAGCTGAGAAAGAAAGAGAAAGGGGCAAGGGAGTTTTAAGAGTTAGGGAGGGGCAGGCTCCCCATGGCTTTTCTGACCTGGTCCACTGGATCTCAATTCTATCTCCACATTAGAACCAATGTAATGCTTTGGCCCAAATTAAATCAGAACCCCAAATATGTCAGCCACTGCTCAAATATCCATGTATCAAGAGTCTGAACAATCTTCTATTTCATAAATGGAGAGCCCAGTTCTATATTGGGTAAGCAGAACCTTATAATAGTTACACCATGAATCTGTGGAGCCAGGGAGGGATTTTTTCCCAATTTCTCTCCTTCTAGCCTGTACACCCCAAATAGAACAGTGTTACCAGAAGACGGGGGAGGGATACCAGGCATGAAAAAATGAAAAGCAATTATAGTACCATAGTTGGTACAATTGTGACTAGGTTTTAAGGTTCATATATGGCATCTGAACAACAATTACTAGCTGGCTAAATCTTATTTTAGACCAGAACCTGGGTGGGGTTGAGCTTGAACCTGTAAGTAAACAATGCTGGGAAACTCATGATTCAGTACAAGTGGCAGAAAAAGATGTGGGCATGTTTTCTTAGCTTTGAGTGAAGGGGATAAAAATCAGGAGGAAAGTCCCCATTTTTTCCCATTGACATCAATATCTTCTAATGTTGGGAATTTGAAGGTAAATGTGTATTTATAAGCCTCACCCTTCCCTAAAATGTTTAGGCTATGTTATATAATATATACCCAATTGAACTAAGATATGATTCATAATCTATGTGTAATTCTGTCTCTTATTCATAAAACATGATATTTGTCAAAGTTATTACGATGTTAAGGCTTAAGAGAAGAAAATAAATTCAGTGTCAGCTCCTTGCTTACTCCATCAGGGACAAAGCAATAGAGAGAATAAAGTCTTGTGTTTATAGGCTGCATGCGACAGGACTGGGTGGTGCAGGGAAGTTGCTGCTCCAGGAAGAAAAGTTTTGCCTCAAGAGTTTTGACCCTGCAGCTCTTGCAGGTCTGAAGGGAGCATATATCCTGGAGTGGTTTTTACTGGAGAATAAGAATTCTTCTAGTTAAGCAGAATGTTCCTAAGGAACATTTATCTTTATCTACATACACCCAACTCCCCATTTTATGAGTTGAGAAAGCAATAATGATGATAACTAGTGACTTTCTATGCTGTAGGCTCTGTACCAGATGTTCTGTGTGCTGTAGTTTAGTCCCCACAATCACTCTGTAAGGTAGAAATTAGCACCAGGTCAGGTGGCTGAATTGAACACATCTGACTGGGTATTTTTTTAAAGTGTCTATATCATCTTATTGTCACTGCAACAAAATATTTGAGGATAAACAACTTAAAGGGAGAAAGATTTATTTTGATTCATAATTTTAGCCCATGGTCAGCTAGTTCTACTGTTTCCTGGCCTGTGGTGAGAAAGTCCATTGTGGCAGGAGGATGTGGTAGAGGCAATGTGCTTACCTTATGGCTGCTCAAAGGAAATAGAGAAGAATAGAAGGGAGGAAAGGGAGCAGAGGGAAGAGAACGGGAGGACAAGGGGTCCTTCAAAACTGCCCACCAGTGACCTACTTTTTCTACTAGGCCCCACCTTCTAAAGTGTCCACCACCTCTCAGTGGTACCACATGCTGGCAACCACGCTGTTAGCAAATGCCCTTTGGAGGACATTGCAGATGCAAACCATAACAGTCCCTTATACCCAGGTTTTCCCACTTTTTCCACTTGACTTGAAGGACTGTGCACTCTGGTTCCTTAAGTGCCTCAAGTTACCCACAAATTCTGACACCTGGGATTGCAGCCTGTCGCTCAGCTGCCAGATCTGCCTCTTGCCAATGACCTCTTTTGCCTTCCTCTAATCATGTGCCAGTTGCTTGAACCTCCTGCTTGGACTGACCCTCAGCTGCTACTGTGACATTGCTTCTTAGAAGTGGTGTCCAACTGTCTTTTCCCTTTAGGCTCATCTTTTGGCCTTGCCATTTTCTCCAAGATTTATGTCAAAGAAAACAGACTTAGTTATATTTCAACATCTAGGCCGGTGCCTGCTGCCTATTTACACTGACCTGGTTCCTGGCCTATCCTGGTTGTAGTTAGGTTTCCAAGTTTGTAAAAGTGAAGACTTCTCAGCTTCTAGACATAGGATTGGATATATAAACCTTGGCCTTATAAGTGTTTATACTTACAAATGCTGTAGTGAACACTCTAAAAGAAA
>PVJX010049452.1:0-11058 GCA_004027295.1 Dolichotis patagonum
CCTCTTGATATCATTTGGGCTGTCCCCTTCTTTTTCATTTATCCCTATTAATCTTATGTTATTTTTCTTTGCATCATCTTGCAGGTGTTGAATTGTTATTTCCTGATTCTTTGTTATTTTTAAAAGATCTTGTCTTTCCTGCTCACTGGCTGCAATCTTATCTTTGAGGTCTGAAATTCTATCTTCACTTTCACTGAGGTGGTTTTGGCAGCTTCCAATAGCATTTTTTATTTCCTGTATATCTCTTTGGATCTGCTTTTGTATTCTGTTTGTTTCATATAGTGTTCATTTAGGGATTCTATCTGTTTCCTTTTTCCTCTAATTTTTTAGCTGTGTTTTCACTAGATGTGTTCCCTATTTCTTTCACTGTTTGTTTATCAATTCTTCTTTTACCTGGGCAAGTATTTCTGATTTGAATTTCTCCATAGCTTTCCCTAGTTGCATATTTATTTCATTTGGTATCATTTCAGACATTTCAGGTGTATGGCTTCTTTTTTCTTCTATGTACATGGCTTCTAAACTCTCTTGGGGTGGGCTGGAGCTTTGAGCCTGCCTTTGGTCTTTCTTTTTGTCATTTTTCTATATTTCCTTGCTTTGAGAGGTGTTCCAAAGCTTCCTCTGCATGTGTGGGGAATTATGTCTTGCACCCTCAGTTCCTGGAGTGGCAGTGGCTCCCCCATAGTCTCTTGGCTCCCTCGCAGGGTCCTAACTCCCCTCTGTGGGCTCCTGGCTCCCTAAGTTGCAATGTGGATGCTGGGCGTGGTCAACCAGGAGCCCATGGAATCTTGGGTGGGCCGGATCACCATCCTTTGTCCCAGGCAAGTCTTTGGGAGGTTCCCTGCAGGTGAGTGGTGGGCCTACCAGTCCCAAACAGTCAGGCCAAGATGCTGGTTTCCGCAAAGTTTCCAGTCCCAAACAGACCTGGCTGAGATGCTGGTCTCTGGGAAGTTCCCTGTGGGTGAATGGCGGGCGGACCTACTTGTCCCAAAGAGTCAGGCCGAGATGCCAGTCTCCTCAAACAGGCTCAAAAATTTATAAACCCATAGGAACAACATCAACATTTCTGTCATAATGCACCCATTTTACCTCACACACTTCCCTTACCTTCTAAAACTGATTAATAAGAAGTGCAACATCTAAGCAACTCAGCATGGTTTTGAGACAGCAAGTCAATATCTAGCTATGACAACATGGTCTGGTGGAGATTAGGGTGGGTGAGGTTAAAGGAGCAAACAATGAGTGTGAAATAGAACCTTGTTTATAATTGACTTTAGCAGTTCCCTAACCAAAAACACCCTTCTGAGGCCATGTAAAAGATACTCCTATTCTTCAGAGTACAGCAAGTTTTATTGTGGGTATTTTAAAAGATCTCTTTATTCATTACTATTTTTTATTATTGGTATGCATAATTATCACATATATATATATGATTTTATATATATGTATATATATATATATTCTCAATGCTACTTCTAATAATTATGTGAAAGCCTCAGATATTCAAGGTTTATGTGGCATGATTTACACTTAGATAGAAGAGTTTTTCCCTTATTGCTTAATCCACTGGCTTATTTAAGCAAAGAATTTTGATCACTTTCAAAAATATTTTTAAATTTATAGTTAGTCATTGGAATACCACTTGATGTATTAAAGAACAAGATAGTATTATATTTAAAGGACATAGAGGTGTTTGTATCTATCTTCACAACTGTGGTTTTGGAGTGCCTATTTTTTTTCCTAATATTCCTTGCAAACTTTTGTTGTCAGTGGTCTCTTGTATGCTGTCCTTTTGGATTGTAATGGCCTGCTCTGAAACCCCACCCGGAATGACCGTACCCTGTCTGTTGTGGGGTGAAAATTTCCTATGCTTTGCCACAGTTGTCTGCAAGATAAAGGCAAAAGACTCTTTTTATCATGAACTCTAGGACATGGATTTGGGGCTCCCAACACTGCCTTTTGACAGTATTTCTGCAGAGAGCTGAGTTCCTGATTCTTACCTGAATTCTGATTTGTAAGTCTATCATACACCTGAATTCTGAATAACAATGTGTTCATCTACTACAGTTCCAATTTGTTCTATAAAACTTTGTGATTCTATTTCTTCTGTAGTTCTGATAGAAAATGCTCAGTGAAAGAGAATTTAAATCTTTTCTAATTTAGCTATATATTCTTTCACCTTTGCTAGATCTTCATTTCTTTTTTATTCTTTTTTCTTTCCTTTTGTGCTTGCCCTGCCATTGTCCACTTTTTTTTTTTTTTTGAGAGGAAGAATGGCAGGTAACCTAATTGGGGTTACACAAAAATATGGGACCCAGGGGAAGTTGGTGTATTTTAGGCAGTGAACCTGCTTCTTGTTTTTTCCTGACCTAAATTTATATCTCTTTATCATGTGCTGTCCTCTATTCTGCTGAATATATTCTTCCTGCAATTGACCACCTGATAGGTTCTATCTGTCTGTCTGTCTGTATGTATGTATGTATTTTGTTTCCAGCTCCAGGCTCAAAACCTAGAAAGACATGCAGCCATTTTCTCTGCTTATTTATGAGCCTTTACTGAGGCTATTTCTAAGATGAGTCAGAAGTAATCAACTAATTACTGCTTTATATACCTGATTTTAGTCAATAGGCCAAGAAGCAACCTATTGTGCTTTAAGGGAATTAAATCACATTTAGCTCATTAGCTCTTTTGTAAATATATTTGGATTCAAATTCAAAAGTAATTTATTGTTGTTTTTTGAGGTACTAGGGGTCAAACCCAGGGTCACTCCACAACTTACCCACAACCCCAGCCCTCTTTCTTTTCACCAGTGCTGAGGATTTTACCCAAAGCCTTCATAGACCTATAATCCAGACACATCTTTATTTTTTTTATTTTGAGTCAAGATCTCACTAAGTCACTAGATTGCCCAGGCTGACTATATGTTACTGGAGATTGAATAAGACCTTGTACTGAACTGCCTCCCAGCTCTTGCTTGCTTTCTTTTCTTTCTTTCTTTCTTTCTTTCTTAATTAATTAATTTATTTAGACACAGAGCTTCCCTAAATTGCTCCTAGGCTGCTTTTGAACTTGGGATTCTCCTGCCTCAGTCTCATAGAGTGCTGAGATGATGGAAAAGCAGCACCATGCCACTCTTCCATGGCTGAAGCAAGAATGACTGCATCATCCTTGCATTCAATCACTAGGCAACACGGATTAACAGTTCCTGTTGGACTGCCTGATAATGTATATTTTGTCTTCAACTGGGTCAATTTATTATGTTTTGGATGAAATCTCTTATTTTGATGGAACTATTAGAATTATCACCATTCAATGTGAACATTGTAACACAGGTAAAAACGGTCTCATTTGACTTCAACACCCATAATTTAATGAACAATGCAAACAAATGATTTCCTATTTGAGTTTCCTTATTAAATTAATGAATCCAAAAGAGAAAAAGTGACTTTATAATCTTAGAAACATTTTCTTAATCATTGTATCTTTATTTTTTTATACTGAGTATATTCTACCAATATTTTCCACTAATCCCAGACCCAATAATGAACAGAATTCTACCACTATTTCTAAGCAAATTCTAGGAAGACACAGCAGCAAATATATACATAACCACATACCTATGTATGTAGAACTTTACAAGCTACAATATCCAGACACTGTTAGGCTCAGCTCATAATCTTTTCAACCTTGCCAGAGTACAGCAACATTTATGATCTGGAGATTTATTGATTTTAGTTTTTATCCCCCTCATAATAGAAAGCCACCCTTTAGACCATTGACTTCCTCTTGCTATAATGAGAGTAAAATAAAGAAATATATTTATAATGCCATTCTTAGGAACAGGCAAGCTTTTTAAGGTGTTATAAAGAAGTGCTGGTGATATAAGGGCAATATAACAAAGGTTATATAAAATAGCCATGTAACACTTGAAGATAAGGGTGCAAAATTGAATTTTCTCCATCTTATTACTTAGGTAACTTGACCACGTTCCACATTTGCAACTAGTCATTTAAACAATGGAGTACATTTCAGAATATTACATTTGAGAAAGAAAATGCTGTCCCCAAAACTGTTGTCTATCAAAAGAGTGTACTGGTTTGAATGCAGATTGCTCTAGGAGGAATTTTTAAAGCAAGAGAAACATATTCCTCAGATAATGAATATTTAGGAACAACACACATTTTAAAAATATGATAAGAATGAATACACAATGTTTGAACTCTGTTGAATTCAGTGTTACAATTTGCAGCTCAGGATCTGGGTATATATAAGTCACTGTATCTCCCACCACAGAACTTTTTCTAAAACAAAGTAATCAAGTCCATCCCTTTCTCACAGTAATATTTTTATTAAAAATAAGTGCAGTATAAATACAAGCTATTATCAATGTTAAGAAACTTTAAAAGACACTAAATAGCATCTGTTGCTAATCATAGAGGGAAATTTTAAGATATTTTGCATCTAGCTGTGACCCAAAAGCTAACTCAAGTACAACCTGTTTAATCAAATCAATGTGTGTGGATGAAGAGGTTTACATTTGCTCTACCAAAAGAGCAGAGAGGTAGGTCTGATGCAGGATTGGAGCCTTCATATTTACAAGGGGCAAAGTTGCTGAGTCTCTGAGCTCCCATTCAGCCAATCCTCCTAATCCATGAATCCATCCCAGCCCTAGAATTGGGTACCACCTGTGCCACCTGTGTGAGGAGACAGACCTGCAGACTGAGTCCACACAGATTGGTTCTACACATACCCCACCTTAGCCTGTACTGATGAAACTAGCCAGATCCTGCACTGGGAGTGAATAGGCACCAAGTTATTGTCATGTATGAAACCTCTGTAAGTTTCAGTTCCCCTTTGTAAAACTGAAGAAGTATACCCCCTTAGATTTGTTGTAAAGATCAAGGTAGACAATCCACACAAAGTACACAGCACAGGTAGAATCACATGATATGCAGTAGGTACTAACTGCTTGTATAAATAGGCTACTGTTGCAGTTATTATCTCAGTAGTAACTTGACTTTGTCTCACCTCTTAGATTCGTAGTTGAGAGTTTCATGGCCTGCTTCATCTTTTTTGTTAGTTTGATTCTCATCGCCTTTTAATGCAAAAGCCTAACTCACTACTCTCTGACTGACTTTCTGTTTTTAAACTTCATGCCAGGGTCCATGGTATCACCTGGCTTTCAGTAATTTCTCACTGTTTGCGCCTGGCTAATGACCACTTCACATCTTCTCTTGACCTTACCCCAACATAAAAGGACACCTCAGATTCTGAGTTTTTGGAGTTTGAATTCATTATTTTCATAATCAGTCTTTCTCACTCCATTCATTCTATAATTCAAACCAACTCTCCAATGAACATTTCCACGTTCCTTTCCAACAATATCTCCTTTTTGTGCTCCCCACCGGTAAGTAATATCCATCCTTAGTTGTCTTCAATTTAATTCACTCTGCAGTTCTAAGCCCAGGCTCAGACTTGGGTATGTTAATATCATAACACGACTGCTCTGTTACTTTATGAATTCCAAAAGAGCTCTTTTTTCCTTGCATTGAAACTAATTTGAAACTTTAATGGCAAGCTTTTTCAGTTCCTGTTCCACTGATGTGTTTTCTGAAAAGGCACAGGGACTTTTCTCAAATCCTGTCTGCAACACCACTGCCAATAATTGGATCATTCTAAAGTTACCAGGACTAGTATAGGAACATCAGTGTGAATGCTAAGAACATTTTCAGAAATCACATATAGTCATATAATATGTATTATATATTTGTTTGTATGTACCAAAATGTATATCTTCATTTGAGTGGGTAAGATGGATGACCTTATTGCTGTTTTTGTCAGATTGTGGAGCAGAACTGTTAACAGTCTCACAGTTTGAATGTCTACTTTACATGTTTTAACTTTGTAATTTGAACAATATTTCCAAGAAGTCAGTACGTAATTTGGCAAGTAATAATTTCTTAGGATTTTTTGTTGTTGTTCTTTTCCTTTTTTCCTTGGAATTCTGTATTGTTGCTATCCTTTATTCTGTTTTGTTTTGTTTTGTCTCGCTTTAAATAAAATTTTAAAAATAAAACTAAAAAAAAAATTTATATCTTCATACAAAGAAAGAGGAATGGAACAAGCTGAGACAGTTAAGGTGAATAGCAAAATTCGCCATTAGCAAAACAGGGCTGGAATCCAGATTTCCACAGCGTACATAAGCGGTCATAAATGTGCTGCTTAAGAAAAAGCTGATATGGGGTCAGCTTGATATAGGTTGGTGTCCTGGCTCTGCTACATGCTTGTGACCTTGGGCAAGTTGTTTAATCTCTTTAAAACTCAGTTTTCTTCTATGTGAAATGACCGTTACATTTGTACTAGTAAAAATAGCAGCTATTATCCAAATCTGATGCTTCTAAAGGACTTTAATGGGTTCCAGGAGAGACCAGTTTGTGAGAAGAGAGATGACAACTTTAGAGATTTTAAAGGAATTAATAACCTGTTCTCACTTTCTCAGGTGTAGAGGACATTTACTGAGAAATAAAATGACTGTTCAATTAGCAGGTTAAAAAAAAGAAAAAGAAACTACATGGCAAAGGCATAGCTAGACAGTGTGCTGATTCTTAAGGAATATAATGCAATATCCACA
The DNA here is from genome assembly GCA_004027295.1 of Dolichotis patagonum. NCBI lineage: Eukaryota > Metazoa > Chordata > Mammalia > Rodentia > Caviidae > Dolichotis > Dolichotis patagonum. The sequence continues at coordinate 6,629 of PVJX010049452.1, forward strand.
GCTTGTAGAGACTCCTTGTGTGCCTGAAGGAACAGTCTTAGATGAAATAACACAGTCCACACTTAAGGGTCAAATAAACATGGGGCCCCAGCCCAGAAAGGTGGAGAATGTGCATTTAATTTTGAAAAAAAGGGCATATGTTATAAAATATTTCTCCATCGTGACATTTTTCGTGATTGGGTCCTGTAGAAACAATCTTATGGGTCTCAGTGATGGCTCCATTTTAAGAAAAATGATGAAAGCCAGCTAGGCCAACCATTCAAACTCAGCATTCTCTCAAATCAGAGGAGCTCCTACACAGAATTGATTCAAATCAGCTCAGAAGAGCTAGCATTGAGTATAAGTACTGAGACACCAGGAAATATACTCTGGAATGTCTTCTGGATTTACACTAATCTATAGTTCAGTAGAACCATCTGACAAGACTCTTGATTATTCATTTTGAGTAACCCAAGATGTTTCCCAGAATCACCTATAATAGTTCAGTTTATGATACAGTACTAATATATATATGCATAGTGAAAGTTCTCACTGCACCCACCTTAACGTTTTTATTTTTTCATCTCTTGTGGTTTGCTTTTTAATCTTACTCTTGTTTTTATTTATCCTGCCCTAGTTTTATTATTTTAACACCTACTCACCTCAGCTTTCATTTTTTATCATATTATATCTTATGTATAATTATTTTCATAATGGCTTCCAAGTATGTAGACACAAAAGGAGCAACACAAGAGCCCAGACCTTTGAGAGAAGTGGTTAAACACCATCCTTCTCACTCCCTCCTGCTTTAACTTTTTGTCACTGTGAAAAAATACGTGAGATGAACAATTTATGAAGAGGAATAGTTTATTGTACCTCATGATTTCAGAGGTTTCAATTCATGGCTGCTTGGCTGAACTACTTTGGGTCTGTGGTAGGACAATGTATCACGCAGGGCATGTGGCAGAGGAGGCCTAGTCACCTCGTGGCAGCTAGGAAGCAAAGAGAGAGACAGGAAGGACCAGCATCTCAACATCCCCTAAAGACAAGGCCTCCAGTGCCCTAACTTCCCTCCTCCAGGCCCCACCACTCAAGGTTCCAACACATCCCAGCAACAGGATGGGTTGGGATCAAGTCTTCATGCGTGGGACTTTGGGGACATTTTAGAGCCAAGCAATAGTTGTATCCTGACCTACCCCTAAAGCCTCCTTTCTCACAAATGCCTACTAGTTACCAGCCCACCGAGTGTTGGATCTTGAAATCTTACCACAGGAGACTCAGAAAGCCCAGGGTCTGCTTTCTCAAAGACCACAGTTTTCCCAGTGAGAAGGTCACATTTACTTTACTAAATTAGAATTCGTTTTGTGTTTTTTTGCGGGGGGGTCTTTTTGGTAGGTTGTTGTTGTTGTTTTCTTTTGGTACCAGGGTTCAAACTCACAACCTCATACTTGCCAGGCAGGTGCTTATGCCACTGAGCTAAATCCCTGGTCCTAAACTGGAATTGTTTCCTGACATCTCACATTACTTGGAGAGCTGTGTGGTTTTCAAGTCTATGATCATTCCCAACAGGCAAACAGACTTATCACTTTGCTATAAACCAAGAGGAAATATAAGCCAAACCTTGAAAAAGAACTAGGTGAATACTCACAATAAAGCAGAAGAGAAAGATAAACTCAAAGTTGGATATATGTCATACCACAAACTGACCCACTTAATTTCTGTGCTGGTCCATATTTTTAATTATTGGTTTCTATCTTCAAATAATATTACATTACTTTATATCTAGTATAAGAACCTTACAATTTAATATTGTCAGTTCCTACCTTTTTGTGAACTGGTGGCACATATACTTATATGCTGCTGTTTTGTTTCAAAACAAGGCAAAGGTAAAAAATACAAATCTAATTTATTAATTCTAGTTTCAGTACTCTGTCTCTTTATGTAGTTTCAGGCTACTGGCTGGCATCACATTCCTTCTTTCTAGATAATTTCCTTTCACATTTATTTATTTATTTATTATTTATTTATTTGTTTATCTATAGTACTAGGTAGGTGGTAATGAGTTTTTTCAATTATTGCTTGTGTGAGAAAGTTCTTGATTTTCCCTTCAATTTTTGGAAGTAAAAGTCTTCCTTTTTTCCTTTCAGTTTCCTCTCTCAATATGTACTATGGGAGGCTGAGGCCTCTGAGGGATTACAACTTTGAGCACAGCCTGAAAAATCTACCAAATTAGCTAACCTGTCTCAAAAAAAAAAAAAAAAAAAAGTAGGGAAGGGAGCCTGGAGATGTAGTTCAGTACAATGCTCTGGATTCACATTCCCAGTACTAAAAATAAAGTAAAATAATAATTTAAAAACTAGGTAAAAATTACTGGTTGGCAGCTCCCACCATGATTTTAAAGATGGCAGTGTGTCATTCCATTTTTTTCAGGCTGAAGTCTTTTCTCAGAAATAGTCTGCTAAAACTCTCATACATGTTTCTCCAGAGGGAATGTGTCATTGTCCCCTCTCTAACTAGTTTCAAGATGTCTTTTTTTATTGTCTTTGGGTTTGAGCTATTTCTAGGAATCTAGGCTTGTTTATTTTTTATACTGCCTCACATTCTCTGAACTCTTAGACCCGGCCTTTTCTCCTTTGATATATGTAGTTGGACAAGTAATGCCCCCTCCCAATATGTGCAGAACTTTAAGAAAATAAATTTATATTAAGTCATAAAATTTTAATTAATTACAGCAATAATGTAACATGTATAGAATGTGTCATTTATTTTAGAAAATACTATGATGTCTTGTAATATTTCTTCTGGTTTTTTTTCCCTTTTTTCTTGCTCTCCTCCTCCTTCCCCTCATCTTTCTTCTCCTCTCTCATCTCTCCCTTCTCCTCCTCCTTCTTTAAACATTTGATTAGCACATGTATTCAATTTTCCATATGATCCCTGTCTTAGTTACTTTTCTTTCATTGCTCTGAAAAAAAATACTGGACACTCAAAGTTATACTGCAGTAGAGGTTTGTAGAGGTTTCAGTCTGCAGTAGGCTCCTCCAAGGCAGGGTGGCGGGGCAGATGAGCACTGCAGAGGAGTAGTCCATGGCGAAGCAGGGCAAGCAAAAGGCAGGAAGCAGCAAGGAAGCCATAACAGTCCCACAGGTCTCCAAAGCTCTGTTCTGTTTTGGTTCTTTCACTCTTCTCTTTGCTTCAGCTTGGGAAATTTCTACGAACCTATGTTCAAACTGACTGATTCCTTCTTCAACTGTTTTGAGTCTCTCACACAGGTTCATCTATTTTTGTTAAATTAATTTCACTGGTTCAATTTAAATACATAATTGTTACATTCATCGTAGGGAATTTGTACCTGTACATGACATATCTTGATTCCTCTTTTGTCCCGTTCTCCTCCTCCTCCCTTCAACTCCTCTCCTCCTCCTTATTTACAAAGTTTTGTTTCCATTTTATCCTTCTTTCCTCATTTTTGTCCTTTTCCCTTTCTTTTTCCCTCTGCCCTCCCCAGGCCCCCCTTGATTTTGAACAATTTCTTCCCTTTTCACAATTTCTGCCATACATTCTCGTTCTTATTTACTTTCTCATACCAGACAGATGAGACATTTACACACATGTCCAATTTATTCCACTTAAGAGTTTGGTCTCCAAGGTCCATCCATTTAGCTAAAAATGTCTCAAGTTTATTCTTCTTTATGGCAGAGTAGCACTCCATTGTACACAAAAAATCATCTTTTTCATCTACTTACAGTTGATCAGCGTTTAGGTTGTTTCCAAGATCTGGCTATTACAAACTGTGCTGCTGTAAACATGAGTGTGCATATGTCACTGAGGTACGATGCATTTAATTCTTTTGGGAAGATACCAAGAAGTATAATAGCTGAGTCAACTGGGACTTCTAGTTCCAGTTCTCTAAGGAAACTCCACACTGATCTCCATGGTTGTTGCACCAGTCTACACTCCACCAACAGTGAAGAAAAAGAAACATTGCCCTGTTTGCTGTTGGTTGATTTCTTTATTTATTTATTTTTAAATTTTATTTAAAGAGAAAAAAAAGCAATACAGAAAAAAGGGTAGAAATAATACAAAACCTCAAAAAAAAAAAAACCATAAATCACTAGTTGACAAACCACATACTGTCCTCCCAGAAATAGCTGTTCATGTTACAAAATTAAGGCATACAAAGTGAACACACAGTGAGGCTGCAAACAGTTACCAAAAAAAAGGATGGAATAAAGCCAATTGAGACAGTATGGTAAAATTGGCACAGAACATCAAAGCAGGTCACCAGGACAACAGTAACAGGCAACATTGTATATCTCGTTGTCTTCACAATAGTTGTTCTTCTACTAGGTACAGCAAAATCAAAGAAATACACAACATTATAGAACACATCAACACAGAGTATTGAATAGAGCAACACCGTTAATCAGGACAAAGCAAAACGGCGATAAAAA
>PVJX010049453.1:0-11055 GCA_004027295.1 Dolichotis patagonum
CTACTGAAGTAAAAAAAAGAAAGAAAGAAATAAGAAGAAAAGCAGCTTAATGCTTGCATCACTTAGTGTTTGATTGACTTTGCAGGCCTAAAGCCAGTAGTTTGAGCATCTATTTAGAGGATAACAATATGCAGTGTAGCAACTATTGGGGATTTCCTTCTGAAGGTGGTAGCCATTGCTAATTACCTGTTTTCTTGTTTTAACATCCTGTATGATTTTCATTGTTTTGTTTTGATTGGTTTTATTCCTTTTTGTTTTGTTTGATTTTATTATATCTGATGGAACGGGCAGCTATTTCAAAGATAACAAGGTATATTATGGTAGCCACTATTGTATTTCTGTTATTCTGTTTTGAAGTCCTGTATCATTTTATTATTTTGTTTTGACTGGTTTTATTCTGTTCTATTTTGGTTGATTTTTTTTTCAAATTTAACAACTTTATTGAATTTGTAGAAGTGTTCTACAGGAATCTATTTTTTTTTAAATCACATAACACTTAGTAGTATACTGCGCTGCAGAAGTACACTGCAGAAGACAAATAACAAATAAAGTTATTTCCAGAAAGCTGCCAAGATGTGTTGGAGACCAGTACGCAGTGGCTCTGAGAAGGATTTAAATTTAACTAATTGGCTTTCTATGTTTATCTGTGAGTCTGTCCTAGGCCTCAGCCCCTTGCCTGGCGATGGAAGCTGATTCATAGTAAGTGAACCCCTATGAATCGCTGGTCCTGGCTGAGGCTTGTAGTGGCCTGTGAGGCCAGAGATACCTCAAAGGGCAAGATAAGGCCACAGCTGCGGACACTTGGCTCCAACCCCAATTAACAACATAATAGAGACTGCAGCTGCAGGAATTATTCCTACAGTCTCACTCCTACCATGTCTTCATGATAAGACAGCTCTACTGAATTGACTTGATTTATTACTTGGAGACGTCCTTGAAGTGACTCCCAAGGTCCTGCTCATTGCCTGTGCTTTCCTCAGTTTCCCTAGCTTTTGTCCTTGATCCTAATAAAAATGGGCTGATCCAGAGCAGATTTTGTCTTAGCCCTCAGAGTCATGAGCTCAACTAAAGTGTTTTGACCCTCCTGGAGCCCTAAAAAAATCATACAATTGTCTCTATTTAAACCTCCGCCGTACCCTTGTTTGGGAGATGGGGATCTAGGTCAGGACCCGATAAAGATGAAAGGTGTAGTCAATGGCAATGGGTAGAGAAGTAGGTGTAGTCAATGGCAATGGATAGAGAAGTAGGTGTAGTCAATGGCAATGGATAGAGAAGTAGGTGTAGTCAATGGCAATGGATAGAGAAGTGTTCAAGAGGCCACATTTTCTTATGCTTAGAACTATCTTCTGCAATGCTTCTACTACAGAATCTCTTATCTTACAATCATAGAAATGAAAACAGGAACACAAACAGATATGGCATGATTTCTTAAGGCTTTAAAAACAAAAATAATTAAAATTTGCTCTTAGCATCTAGATTGGTAATCTAAATCACTTTGAAATATAACATGGCTTGAAAGCAAAAGACAGAGGAAAAAAGAGGCCCCACCAGAGTCTAGCCCACTTAACGACAGAACAGCAGCAAGTGAGCATGCACAGAGAATCTGTCCCCAGAGTAGTGCTCCTCAGAGTGTGTGGTCCACGGACTGGTATGGTCAGAAACTGCTGGCCCTGAAGAGAACAGGTGACTGCATCCAAATGTACACTGATTTTGCTATCAGGAAAAGTTCACTACAATAATAAACCCTCACACTGGCTTAAAAAGTGCCTCCAGATTTAAATTCCTTTCATTAAAAAGAAAGGGGCAAGGGGCTGCCAAGGATTGAACCTGGGCCAAGCACATGCTCTTAAGCACTGAGCTACTCCCCAGCCACACAGAGTTCACCCCTTGTGCATGACTGTCTGTGCATCAGTAACGGTTTGTGGACTAGCAGTTTTCTTGGATCTAGGGTCTCACAATGTTACACACACAAGCAAGCAACAAACAAAAGCAAGAAGGTAAGAGCAAAGTGTGGGCAAGTTCTGGAAAGTGAAGATACTTAAGACATGAGTGCCTATTTTGGTTGATTTTATCATATCTGATGGTACGAGTGGCTACTTTGAAGACAACAAGTGGCATTATGTTAGCCATTGTTGATTTCGTATTATCTTGTTTTGAAGTTCTGTATAATTTTCACTGTTTTATTTTGATTGGCTTTTTGTTTTATTTTGCTTGGTTTTATTCTCTTTAAAAATAAAAAAATATTGAATTTTTACCATGTGCTTTTTCTAAATCAATGGAAGTGATCAAGTGGTTTCTGTCTCTCAGTCTATTAAAGATAAAGCACATTGATTGATTTATGTTAAACTAGCCTTATCAGGGATAAATCTTTCTGGGTCATAATGTATATTTTGATATGTTGTTAAATTTGATTTGTTAATATTTTATTGAGGATTTTGAAATACCAGCTTGTAATTTTATTGTGGTATTTCCATCTGGCTTAGATATTATATTAGTTAATGCTAACCTTACAAAATATGTTAGGAACAATTCCCTCTAACTGTTTTCTTAAGGAGTTTAAGGAGTACTGATAATAATTATTCTTTGAATGCTTGCTGTAATTCAGCAGTAAAGCAATTTGATCCTAGGAATTTTTTGTTGGAAGGGTTTTAATGATTTCTGCAATCTCTTTCTTTATTATTGGTCCATCCAGGATTTCTATTTATTTATGTTTCAATACTGGTAGGTTATGTTTTTCTAGAAACCTATCCATTTTGTTTTTAAATTTGTTGATATATAATTGTTCATAATAGTCTCACAATCACATTTATTTTTGAGGCATCTATCTCTACTTTCATTTCTGATTCATCTTTGTCACTCTGTTTTCCTTCAGGTATTCTAGGTTAGCATTTATTAATTTTGTTCATATTTTCAAAGAGCTAATTTGGATTTTATTGACTTTTTCACATGCAAATAATTTGTGTTCTGGATTTTGTTATTTCATTTGTCTGTTATTTTTGGGTTTATTTATTCTTTTTACAACTCAGAGATACGTACTGTTACTTATTTGAAATCTCTTTAAGTTTGACTCCTAGGAGTGGTTTTACTGCATACCATGGGTTTGTCATTTGTCTCAAGGCATCTGTAAACACTGCTTTCAATTTCTTCTGCGGCTCACTGGCTTTTTCAGGAGCATGTTTAATTTCTACATATTTGATATTTTCCAGGACTTTTTGCTACTGATTTCTAGTTTCATGTAGCTGAAGTCAGAAGCAATACTAAACATGATTTTAAACTTATATTTATTCTTTTTTTCCCCCCTTTGGTTACAGGAATCAGGATCTTGCACCTGCCAGGCAAGATCTGTGTCACTGAGCTATAACACTGGCCCTTGTTTTGTACTTTAACATATGGCTCATTCTGGAGAAGGTTGCATGTACCGAAATGAAGAATGCATGCTGTACTGCTGTTGGATGAGAAGTTCTATACATGTCTGTTACGTTCATTTGATTTAAGTGCATTTCAGTGCTAGTATTTTCTATCTTATCTACCTGATCTATCTATTAGAAAGTGGGGTACTAAAGTCACTATTACTGTGTTGCCATTTATTTCTTTTTACTCCTCCATAAATAATTGCTTTATGTATTTAGATGTTAGGGGCACATGTATTTTGAATTATTCTGTCCTATTGAATCTGCTAGATATGACCCCATTATCCCCTTTGTCTTCTTTTATGAATTATTTTTGGCAGTTTTTATAACAGTTTACAGTTTTATTTTATCTAAAGAAAGTATAGCTACCCCTGTTCTTTTTTGGTTATTAATTGAATGGAATATGTCTTTTGATTGGAAAGATTAGTTTAAAAGGGGTGATCAAAAACGTGGTGAATGTTTAAATTTTCTAAAATTTATTTCATTAAAAGACATTTCACCCTTAATCCCTCTCAAAATACAGTGGTACCTCATTTCATGAGCTTAATTTTTTCTATGATTCTGGAAAAGATGGTCAAATCTGTGTGGGAATGATGGTCTCAATCGTGTTTGTTACCTGATGCAGGGTTTACAACAAAAAATATTGCAAAATGCATCTATCTGTAAATCAAATTACATGCAAACAAAAGTGTTCATGAAACAAGGCACCACTTCTCCTCCCTCACTTCACACACACTTATCCCCATTATTCTTAGCACTTTCTCAAGATGTTCTGGAAGTTTTTTGTGAGTATATGCATGAAGTGTGATTTAAAAAAATACAAGCTTGCCGCTTGCCACCTGGATGGAATAAAAGGGGGATGAAGAAGGAAGACTCGCTTGTGCTCCTTTGGAGGAGTGCCAGTCTTCACCTTCATCGTGGTCATAGCCTCCTGTAGCCAATGAAACACAGCAGCAGATTAGGCTCTGGGAGGTGAGGTATCATGTAGTGGTGACTCTGGACTCTGGGACAGTGGGACACAGCAGCCTTGGCTTTGTGAGATGAGATTCAGTGACAGTGAAGATCCCAGAGTGATGAAGCAAAAATGTGGCTAGAGCCCTTGAGAAAAGTCAACAGTGCAGCACTCACTTCATTTCCTAAGGAGATGTGGTACCTCATCATATCTGGCCCTTAGGAACTAATACCATTGCAGAAAATCAATGTCCTGCAGTCTTCCAGCCCAGCAAATGGGATGCTCAAGTTCAGTCAAATGTTCCTTCTTTTGACATGTGAAGTGGTATATTGGCCATGCCGTGAGAAGGGCCGAGACACCAGCTGTGGACCTGGTGTGACTGCTTTGGGTAGCCAAGTCATCAGTGCCTGGAAAGGAAGAGTACCAAATCAGCTCAGGCCTTTAAGGACAGTGTGCAGCCATGACTGGGAGGGGTAGGGCACATCAGTTTGCTTCCATGGGTTAAGGTGTAGCAACAATCTGGCTTTGAATCGCTAGATTACCAAGTAGGAATAGACAAAGCTTCAGACGTGAAAGGGCACAGTGTCTCCTCACTCCCAGAATGAGACACATTCCAGAGCATTCTGGTTCCAAGATGACACAGTGCGGTAGTATCATGGGCTACGGGGTTGGGGAGCATGGCTGTGTTGAACCCAGGCAGCTCCCTCTATAGGCGTACTGCCCACGATGACTGCAGTGGCAGTCAGTGGTGTGAACTGCCAGTGACACTGGTGGGTGTGTCTGCTTGGATCCTCTTGCTTACCTTAGCCTTAGTGTGTGGGGGGGGACTTACTCCTGGTTCTGAGGTGTTTCCCACTGGACAACGGTGGAAGCAAGGGATTTTCTTCTCGTTGTTTGTGGCTCCTGATGTACTCAACACTTGTATTTGCCTCACAATACAGGCAAGGGTTTTGTTGTCTTTGGCAAGAGACAGTCACAAGGGGCTTCTATCTTTCTCCAGACAGCTTTGATTTGTATTCCATTCTGTTTCTCCATTCCTTCTCCTAAGTGCACGTGCACGCGCGTGCACACACACACACACACACAAACACACACCTGCATGTCATACAAGATATCTCTTAAAATTTGTGAAGGAATGAATAAAATAATTAGCCATAATATTATATTGTAGGAAACTTTAATTTCAAATGCCAATAGCTTCTAAGCAATTAAGGTCAATGTATGCTATCTAAATATCAGCAGTTGAATAATACTGAAAGTTAAATTGTTACCTGAACATTGATTTAGATACAATTCTTATACTGATCATATTTCCAAACAAAAATACATAATAGTAGGATTTTCTTTGGAAATAATCCATATATGAATGTTAAACAATGACATATATTCCTTAGTGAATATTGTGTGAGATGTATTCTGTGTTTGTTCTTTTATTTTCATGCTGGTCATAAGAGGCACAGTATTAACACCTGCCATCATCCTACATTTATTTAAACCATCTTGTTTACACAATCAGTTTAAACACTTGCTGCATTAGTTATTCTCCAATGTTAATAAAGTGTATGAAAATAATTTTTTTGTGGTTTTTCACTTAAAAGTACTCATGCATAATGGAAGATTTATACTGTTATAAACTATGACTGTTGATTTTCTTTCTTTCTTTTTTCTTTAGTTAGTAGCAGGGATCAAACTCATGACTACGCACTTGCAAGGAAGGCACTTATGCCGCAGAGCTAAACCTCCAGCCCTGTTGCTTTTCTTGTAAAGATGCATGGTTGCTGTGTGTCCTACCCTCAATAACTCTAGTTGTACATGGGTCATATATTCTAAAACTATGTATATGCATATTTACGGAAAACAGGGTATAACCAAGCTCTTATTGGTACAGCCACACATGCATCTATTTCCACGAAGGGATTTTCCTTCCTTGATTAACTTTTTGTGATCTCATGTAGATCACAGCACATTTGCAGAACTAGGTCAAACAAAGAAGTAAAGAATTCACATATCTTTTTGGTAGAGTCAGTTTATTAGGATTTTTAAAAAAATTTATTTAGAAAGGAAAAAAACCAAATGAACAAAACAGAAAAAAGGGTAGCAACAATCCAGGATTCCAAAGGAAAAAAGCAAAAGAACAAAAAAACCCACTAAGAAATCACTAGTTGATAAGTTACATACTGTCATCTTGGAAATAGTTGTTCAAGTTACAAAGTAGACATTCAAGCAGTGAGACTGTTAACAGTTCTGCTCAACAATCTAACAAAAACAGTATGGTCATCTACTTTACACACTTAAACATACATGCAGTTATATCCTTTAGAGCACTTTCTTTTGCTCTCCTTTTTACAGCAGCAATTATGCATTTTTAGGTTTTTGTTACTTCTACAGTTCTTACTGCTTTTTACACTAGAGACACAATGTGATATTTATAAATATGATTCCTTTTTTTATTTAAAGAGAAAAAACAACCAAACAAAAGAGAAAAAGGGTAGCAACAATACAGAATTCCAAAGGGAAAAAATAAAAGAACAAAACAACAAAAACACTAAGAAATCCCCACTTGATAAGTTATATACTACCATCGTTGGAAATAATTGTTCAAGTTACAAAATTAAAGTATACAAAGTAGACATTTAAACAGTGAGACTGTTAACAGTTCTGCTCAACAATCTAACAAAAACAGTAATATGGTCATCTATCTTCCACACTTAAACATTCATGTGGTTATATCCTTTAGCGCACTTTCTTTTCCTCTCATTTTTACAGTAGAAATTACACATTTTGGGTTTTATTACTCCTACAGTTCTTACTGCTTTTGACACTAGAGACAATGTAGTATTTATAAATATCATTCTTACTTATTTCGCTAATGAGGATAGTCTCAAGCTGTCTCCATTTCCCTATGAAGGCTTCAAGATCATCTTTTTTATAGCTGAGTAATATTCCATTGTGTAAAAACACCATATCTTTTTCATCCACTCTGCAGTTGATGGGCATCTTGGCTGTTTCCAAGATTTAGCTAATACAAATTGGGCTGCTATAAACATGAGTGTACATATATCACTGTGATATGAACTTTTCAGTTCCTATGGGAAAATACCCAGCAGGGGAATAGCTGGGTTGAATGGAGCTTCCAGTCCTAGTCTTCAGAGAATTCTCCATATTGATTTCCATAGTGGTTGTACCAGTCTACACTCCCACCAACAGTGGAGCAGTGTTCCTTTTTCCCCGCAGTCTTGCCAACATTTGTTATCAGTTGATTTCTTGATGGCAGCTATTCTTTCCGGTGTGAGATGATATCTCAATGTTGTTTTAATTTGCATTTCTCGAATAACCAGTGATGGTGAACATTTCTTCATGTATTTATTTACCACTTGAATATCTTCATATGAGAACTGAGTGTTCATCTCAGATGCCCATTTTTGGAGAGGGTCTTTGAATTTGGGAGGCTTGATGTTTTTCAATTCTTTATATGTTCTTGATATAAGTCCTTTATCTGAGGTGTTGCTGCCTAGAGTTCTTTCCCATTCTGTGGGTTTTCTTTTCACTCTGAAGGTGATTTCTTTTGAAATGCAGAAACTTTTCAATAATATGAGATCCCAGTTGTTGATTATTTGAAGTGCTTCCTGTGCAGTTTGCATTTTGTTCATGAATTCTCTGCCTACCCCTATGTCTCCAAGATTTCTACCTACCTTATCTCCTAGTAGATTTAGTGTTTCTGTTTTAATGTTCAGGTCTTTGATCCACTTAGACTTTAGTTTTGTGCATGGTGATAGGCATGGATCTAGTTTCAGTCTTCTGCATGTAGAGAGCCAATTTTTCCAACACCATTTATTAAAGAGGCTATCCTTCTTCCATGAACATGTTCAGCCCCTTTGTCAAATATCAGGTGGCTGAATGACTGTATGACTTGCATCTTCTAATCTGTTCCATTGATCCTCAGGTCTATTTCTTTGCCAGTACCATGCTGATTTTATCACTGTGGCTTTGTAGTACAGTTTCAAGTTAGGAATTGAGATGCCTCCTGCCTTCCCTTTATTGCCCAGAATTTCCTTTGCTATTCTAGGTTTCTTCTGGTTCCAAATGAATTTTAGGAGTGTTTTCTCTAGATCTGTGAGGTATGTCAATGGTATTTTGATTGGGATTGCGTTAAATCTGTATAACAGTTTTGGGAGTATGGCCATTTTCACAATGTTGATTCTTCCTAGCCAAGAGCATGGAACATCTTTCCATTTTCTAATATCCTTTTCAATCTCCTTTTTTTAGCATAGTATAATTTTCAGTATATAGGTCTTTTACATTTTTAGTTAGGTTGATTCCTAAGCACTTCATTTTTTAGATGTTATTGTGAAGGATGATATTTCGATAATTTCTCTCTTAGTGAATTTCTTGTTTGTGTACAGGAATGCTATTAAAGTTTGAGTGTTGACTTTGTAGCCAGCTACACTTCTGAATTTATTACCTCCAGTAGTCTTTTAATGGAGGTTTTTGGATCTTCTATATAAAGTATCATGTCATCTGCAAATAGTGATAATTTAACTTCTTCCTTTCCTATTTTTATTCCTTTTATTTCTTTCTCTTGTCTGATTGCCCTGGATAATATTTCCAGAACTATATTGAATAGGAGTGGTAATAGTTGACATCCTTGTCTAGTTCCTGATTATAAAGTGAAATCTTTCAGTTTTTGTCCAGTTAGTATAATATTGGCTGTTGGTTTGTCATAGATGGCCTTTATAAGGTTGCAGTAGACACCATGTATTCCGAGTTTCTGAAGGGTTTTTATCATGAACATGTGTTGGACCTTATTGAAAGCTTTTTCTGCATCTATTGAGATGACCATGTGGTTTTTGTTTTTGGCTCTGTTGATATGGTGTATTACATTTACTGATTTGCATATGTTAAACCATCCCTGCATTTCTGGAATGAACCCCACTTGGTCATGCTGTATAATCTTCTGGATGATTTGCTGCATTCTATTTGCTAGTATTTTATTGAGAATATTTGCATCTATGTTCATTAGTAAGATTGGCCTACATTTCTCCTTTTTGGTTGGGTCTTTCTCTGGTTTTGTTATCAGAGTAATAGTTGCCTCCAGGAATGAATTAGGGAGGATTGCTTTCTTTTCAATTTCACTGATGAGTTTAAGGAGTATTGGCATCAAGTCTTCTCTAAATTTCTTATAGAATTCAGCTGTGAATTCATCAGGACCTGGGCTTTTTTTTGTTGGTAAGTTTTTTTTTTATCATGTTTTCAATTTCAATAACTGATATTGGATTATTCAAAATTTCTATATCTTCTAGGTTGAGCTTTGGTAGTTCATATGTTTTTAGAAATCTGTACATTTCCTCTGTGTTTTCCTCTCTATGTGAATAGAGATTTTCAAAGTAGGTACTCATGATCTTTTGAATTTCCATGGGATCTGTAGTAATTTCCCCCTTTTTGATCCTTATTGTGTGAATTTTGGTTTTTTCTTTCTTTTTCTTTATAAGGTTAGCTAGAGGTTTGTCAATTTTGTTTATTCTCTCATAAAACCAGCTTTTTGATTCATTAATTATTTGTATTGTTTTTTAGTTTGAATTGCATTGATTTCTGCTCTAATCTTTACTATTTCCTCTCTTCTATGATCTTTACATTTAACTTGCTCTTCTTTTTCTAGAAGCTTGAGATGCAACATTAGATTGTTTATTTGTACTCGTTCTGTTTTCTTGATATGACAATTTAGTGTTATATATTTACCTCTTAAAACAGCTTTCATTGCATCTCAAAGATTAAAATAGGTTGTTTCTGCATTTTCATTGTATTGTAGGTATTGCTTTATTTCTTCTTTAATTTCCTCTGTAGCCCACTGGTTGTTGAAAAGGTTGTCATTTAACTTCCACATATTCATGCCAGTTTTGCAATTTCTTTTGCCGTTAATTTCCAATTTCAGTGTGCTATGGTCAGATAGTATGCATGGGATAATTTCAATACCTTTGCATTTACTTAAGAATGTTTTATGAGATAATATGTGGTCTATTATCGAGAATGTCCCGTGGGCAGCAGAGAAGAATGTGTATTCTGAGGTGTTTGGGTGGAACACTCTCTAAACACCTACTAAGTCCAATTGCTCACAAGTATGGTTCAGTTCTAGAATTTCTTTGCGGATTTTTTGTCTAGTTTATCTATCTCTTTGTCACAGTGGGCTGTTAAAGTCACCTGTAATAATTGTGTTCTTGTGTATTTGGTTTTTCATGTCCTTTACAATCTGTCTCATATAGTTGCGTGCTCCTGTGTTTGGTGCATATATATTTATAATTGTTAGTTCTTCCTCTTGAATTTTTCCACTTAGGAGTATGTAGTGACCTTCTTTGTCTCTTTTAATCATTTAGGTTTGAAGTTCACATTGTCTGCAAATAGAATAGTTACCCCTGCTTTTTTCTGGGTTCCTGTTGCATGGAATACTGTTTTCCATCGTTTGACTTTTAACGTATGAGTTTCTTTTTGAGTAAGATGCATTTCTTATATACAGCATATTGTGGGATCCTGTTTCTTGATCCATTCTGTCAACCTGTTTCTTTTGATATGTGAATTGAGCCCATTTGCATTTATGGATATCACTGGTATGTACTGGCTTGACTTTGCCATGTTGTGTTACTGTTGTTAGTTTCTTGTTTTTCCCCCTTGTTTACTTTCTTGTCCAGCCTGGTGATTTCT
>PVJX010049454.1:0-11069 GCA_004027295.1 Dolichotis patagonum
GATTCTCAAACTGGTAATTATTTGCGTTTCTCTGATGATTAATGGTGTTTAAGAACTTTTAAGGTGCTTTACAATCAACTTGATGC
Organism: Dolichotis patagonum; assembly: GCA_004027295.1. Classification (NCBI taxonomy): domain Eukaryota; kingdom Metazoa; phylum Chordata; class Mammalia; order Rodentia; family Caviidae; genus Dolichotis; species Dolichotis patagonum. The sequence continues at coordinate 87 of PVJX010049454.1, forward strand.
CCTTTATGTAAAGTTCCTCATGCGCTTGATTTTTAATTGCACTGTCTGGTATTTTTCATTCTTTGAAGTTTTTAATATATTCAATAGACAAGTACATTTTGAGGAGTGTATGTGTGACTGTGTGTGTGTGTGTGTGTGTGTGTGTGTGTGTGTGTGTGTGTGGCAAACTAATCATCTTTCTCTGTTGTTTGCCTTTTCATATTATCCTCTCTCGAAAGTCTGCCTCTCTCAAATAAGTTGTTTTTCTTTCCATTTTCTCCTATAAACTCTATTGATCTGTGGTAATCAAATATATCATTGGCTGGTATGGAATTATTTAGTACATAAACTTCCCCCAATTTGAATATCCAGTTGATACTGCATCATTTTTCTCATTGAATTGTGGAAAACTTGTCACACACCAGTAACCATTCATGTGCGATCTCTTTCCTTGATCAAAATCATACTATAATAATTGTTCTAACTTTTAAAGCTGGTTATGAAGTCATACAAGCTGCCTTGTGTTGGTGTTATCTTTCTAAGGACTAGGCTACTCATTTCTGTCTTTCGTATTTTAATGTAAATTTTTTATGTATTTCTCATTTTCTACAAAATTGCCTGCTGAGAGTTTGAATGAACTGCCGTAGATCTATGGATAAGTGGAGAGATAGCTGTTATGTTGGTAACCCTGAAACATCCAGTCCTTGAATGAAAATATCCCTTCATTTATTTAGTTTCTATGCTTTTATAAATGTCAGTGTACAAATATTCCACTGCAACAGTATTTATTCCTATGTATTTGCTTGTTTGAGGGATATAATGAGTAATGTATGTAAAAATATCATTTTACTGTGAGTAAAGGGAATACCATTTTAAGTTACATTTTTCAAAAACTTATAATCAACTTTGCATACCATTTATATACCATAAAATATAGCAGTTTTTAAAATCCTGTGTGATGGGTTTTAACAAATGCATATATCCATATAACTAAGCCACAATCAAAATTTCCCTTTGTCTCATGTTTTAAAGCCAAGTGGTATTCCACTACATGAATATACCAAAGTCTGTTGATCCACTCATATGTTGATGGATGGATATTTGGACTGATTCCCAATTTGGAAATTATAAACAAAGTTACTCTAGATTTGCGAATTTCTGGTTTTAGTACTGACGTGTAGAAAGATTGGACTTCATGGCTCTCATCCTTATAAGAAAGAATTAGAACAAAGTGAATATGCATGACTTTGCCTGGTCATTGGAAAACCAAAGTCCCAGGGCAAACAATACCCACAAATCCAGAGCACCAAGTGCATTTAGAAAGATGCATCTGAGATCTGGTCACCTAGAACATCGCTTCCAGAAGTATACAGCTGTAGCACCCTAAAATGATTATGCAGCGTGTACTGGAAACTTGAGTGTGGACATTATAGTGAAAACAATTAGTTGCTTAGGGGTCCTCAATAACACCAGGTCTCATGATAAAGGTAAGAGGAAGATGCCCTCCTGGGCCTTGCAAGTATAAGGAAGAGTAGTCATTCCAAAGCGTACCCAGAACCCATGATAAAAGTGGATTCTCCAAAGGAAAAGGTATCTTCAGACCTCTATTTTTGCTTGGCAAGAGAAACCCTTTTACTACTGTCCTCCACAACCTTACTGTCCCACCTGTGGGACCACAGGGCTTCCAACAAGGACCCTGGAAATGCTGCAGCCAGGGAGGTCACCAGGTGGTGTGTGTAAATATCACAGCACCAAGACACGGATACACTGAATTCAATCAAAAATAATCCAGTCTTCCACCTTAACCACTGCATGATGAAGGCCTCAGCATAATAATAATGGATTACAACTGAAAGATTTGTCAGACACAGATTTGATCTGATGAGGAGTTCTTGGGAGGGTCCAAAGTCAGAGACTATAACAAGTTCACTGAAGTAAATCGAAGCACCTAGTACCTACAGTAAACTTTAAACATAGCCCAGTTCCTAGATATATTAACAAAAATGTTTACACATAACATAAATCCATATACTTCAGTTACTATTATCCCATACAAAAAATGACTTTCAACAACAAATCTGTGAGGCACAGCAGAAGGCAAGAAAAAAATCTCAGCCTAAAGAGACAAAACAATAACTATAACTAGATATGACACAAATACAAATGTAATTGTTAGAGAATTTATAATAACTGAGGTTAATATATCAAGTGCTCTAATGTGATACGAAAGACTAGATGGGTAATGAAAACAGAGATATACAAATTTAAATAATCTAAAAGAAATGCAGAAATCAAAGTCAGCATTATAAAAGAAACACAGACTGTCTTTGACCTCATCAGAATTACATAAGCTTGTGATAGGTTAAAATAACATTCAAGTGGGAAAAGAAAAAAGACAGAGACAGAGAGATAGCAGAAATATAAAATGGTGTACCCTGGCATATTTACTGCAATGATTGATGCAGTGTGTCAATTTGAGGATATTAGAAGTTTAACTAAGTAACTCAGTAAAGAGTCAGGGTCCTCACTTTGTAAACATCCTGAGCCTGTGCAAGAGAAGAGCAGGAAGACAGTGTGAGCGCTACGCCCACCCTCCCGGAAATAGCCTGCTTATAATATAAGGGTTTGCGACCCCATCCTACCCCACTCTTGTTGCTTTTGCTGTCTTCTGCTGCCTTGAAGTGTTGTCCCTGTGCCATGCCACACTGCCTTGCAGCCAGCGTATTATGGACTCTGCAAACTGTAAGCTAAATAAAACTTTCCATCCTTAATTTTTAAGAGTTGAGTATTTTATCTCAGCAATGAGCAAAAAGTAACCAAGATATTTATTTTAAAGAATAAAAAAAAAATAATAACAATGGTACAAAATTTCAAAACAAGATTATAGGACAGTAACAATGGTTAGTACATTGTGTATTGTCTTCGAAGTAGTTGCTCATACTACAAGATTTAGGCATGTAAAATTCATCAAACAATATAGGCACAAACTTTTGTTTCCAATGAACTAATATTGATTATTATTATGCTATCTTAACTATTCTGTGTGTGTGTTTATGTGTGTGTATGTGTTTGTCTTTTCTACTTTCCCCATTCCTGTTCCTTTTTCTTTCTGAACAGTTTTGTCCAGTTTCACAATATCTATTACACATTTTGGATCTTATTTATTCTTTCAGTTTCTTACTCTAGGGAAACAATATGATGTTTATACATGTGAGCTTGATTTATTTCATTTTGAGTATGGTCTTAAACTGCCTCCATTTACCTACAAAGATCTCAAGATTATCCTTCTTTATAGCTGAGTAGTACTCCATGGTGTAAAAATATCACACCTTTCTTATTCTTTCTTCAGTGGTGGGCATCTGGGTTGTTTCCAGGATTTAGTTATTATGAATTGTGCTACTATAAACCTAGATGCACATATGTCACTGTGGTATGATGTTTTTAATTCTTCTGGGAAGATACTTGGAATGGGGAAGCTGGGTCAAATGGAACCTCTAGTCCTAGTTTTTTGAGGAATCTCTACACTTATTTTCATAGTGGTTGCCCTAGTCCACATTCCCACCAACACTGGAAAAGTGTTCCTTTTCCCCCACAGCCCCTCTAGCATTTGTTATTGGTTGATTTCTTGTTGATAGCCATTCTTACTGAGATGAGATGAAATCTCAGTGTTGTAATTTCTATCTCCCAAATGACCAATCAAGTTGAACATTTTTTCATATATTTATTTTCTGTTTGTACTTCTTCATTTTAGAAGTCTATGTTTATCCCAGATGCCTATTTTGGTTTGGGTCTTTGAGTTTGAGGCTTCCAATTATTTTCAGTTCTTTATGTGTTCTAGATATAAATCCTTTGTATCTGGAACAGTTGGCTAATATTTTTCCCATTCTGTGGGTTGTCTTTTCACTCTGTTGTTTATTTCTTTTATTGTGCAAAAGCTTTTTAATAAGATGAAATCCCAGTTATTGATTCTCTTAAGTTTTTCGCATGCTGTTTTAATTTTCTTCATGAAGTCTTTGCCTACACCTATGTCTTCAATATTTCTACCTACTTTTTCTTCCAGTAGATTTAATTTTTCTTTTTGAATATTTAGATCTGTGATCCATTTTGACTTTATTTTAGTGCATAGTGATAGACATGTGTCCAGTTTTAGTCTTCATCATGTAGAGAGCCAATTATTCCAGCACCATTTATTAAGAAAGCTATCTTTCTTCTACTGAATATGTTTGATTCATTTATCAAAGATAAGGTTGCTGAGTGTCTTTAGTTTTGTTTGCACCTTCTAATCTATTCCACTGATCCTCATGTCTGTTTTTTAGCCAGTATGATGCTGATTTTATCATAGTAGTTTTGTAGTATAATTTCAAGACATGGATTGTGATGCCTCCTGCCTTGCCTTGGTTGCCCAGTATTGCCTTTGTTTTCTCAGTCTCTTCTGCTTCAAGATAAATTTTAAGAATGTTTTCTCTGTTTCTGTGAGATATGTTAAGAATATTATGATTGGAATTGCATTAAATCTGTACAACAATTTCAGGAGTATAGCCATTTTCATTGATGGTTCTTTCTGTCCATCAGCAAGGGATATCTTTGAATTTTCTGATATCTTCCTTGATCTCCTTTTTCAGATAACTGGTGTTGGTGGTGGTGGCGGTAAGTTTAAATTACATTTTTGATTACTTCACTTTCTTTGTTAGATTTATTCCTAAGTATTTTACTTTACTGGATGTTATTATGAAGGATGTTGTTTCCTTAACTCCTTTATAAGTCAGTTTGTTGTTTGTGTACAAGAATGCTGTTGATTTTTGAGTGTTGACTTTGTATCCAGCTATGCTACTGAATTTGGTTATTAACTCTAGGAGTCTTTTGGTGGAGTTTTGGGGTCTTCTATGTAGTGTATCTTTTTTTCCTATATTTTATCTATTTGCTCTGACTAATGTTTTCAGCACTGTATTGAATAGGAGTTTTCATAGTGGACATTCTTATCTTGTTTCTGATTTTAGAGTGAAAGCTTTAAATTTTTGTCCATATAATATGAAGTTGGCTATTTGTTTATCATAGATGGTTTTTATCAGATGGAGGTAAAGCTATCTTTTCTGACTTTCTATATTTTTTTATCATAAATAAGGGCTGGACTTTTTCAAAAGCTTTTTCCTTATTTATTGAGATGATCATGGGATTTTTGTCTTTGGCTCTGTTGGTGATGTATTGTATTTATTGATTTGTATATGTTGAACCATCCTGAATTCCTGACATGAATTCCACTTGGTCATGGTGTATAATCTCAATGATTGGCTGCATTCTATTTGTTAATGTCTCATTGAAGATTTTTGAATCTATACTCATTGTGGAGACTGACCTGTAGTTCTCCTTGTTTGGTTGGGTCTTTCTCTAGTTTTGGTATCAAGGTAATACTTGCCTCCAGTAGTGAGTTAGGGAGTATTGCTCCCTTTTCAACTTCATTAAAAAGTTTGGGATGTATTTGCATTAAATTTTTTCCAAATATCTTGTAAAATTCAGCAGTAAATCCATCAGGACCTGGGCTTTTTTGTTAGTGGTGGTGATGGTGCTAAGTTTTAATTGCATTTTCAATCTCATTATCTGATATTGGGTTATTCAGAGTCTTTATATCTTCCTGATTCAGCTTTGGCAATTCATATATATCTGGGAATCTGTCCATCTCTTCTTTCTTTTCCATACTATGAGAGTAAGACATTGTCTTCAAACTGAATAGCTGCCTTTGATTTTTTCTTGGTTCTTATTGCATGAAAGATTGTTTTCCATCTTTTGACTTTCAGTCTATGAGTTTCAGTTTGAATTACATGTGTTTTTTGTATACAACATACTGCTGGACCTTGTTTCTTGATCCAGTCTGCTAGTCTATTTCTTTTTATTGTTGTATTTAGGCCATTTACATTGATAGTTATAACAGATATATATTGTCTTGCCTTTGTCATGGTATTTGGTTTTCTCTCTCTTGTCATTTTCTATTTCTCTTTATTTTATTTTCTGTGTTGAAGCTTGTCAATTTCTTATGATATATAACTTTATCACTAATATTGAGACTTCCCTAAGAGAGGTCTGTTCTTCAGAGATGTCCGTTCTTCTAGATTTAGGTGATTCTTTATAGCTGTCCCATAAACCTACCTTTCCAATTTGTAAGAGATGCAAAATTGCTATTTGGCTCAGCTCTCAATTCTTTGGTACTGGGCTATGGTGATAATCTTGGCCTCTGCATGTGGGATCTGGAACTGGTCTTCTTTTAGTGGAGTTCTTCAGAGTTCAACTTCTAGCTCCTCACTGCTGCTTCAGATTCTCCCATGTTGCTATTCTCACTGGTTACTCAGCCCTCCAAAGGCATATGTGAACCTGTGCACCGGGGGTCAGTTGCTGTTCTGGGTCTTGAGCTTCTGGTCATTCCAATCATTTATGAAGGCATGTGTCCTTACACTCCTCTTGCAGACACTACTGTCCTGGGGCAATGGAGGAAGAACAGAGCATGAAGTCCATGACTTGTTTTTGATTGGGTTATTAGAAAAAGAAGAAGGATGCAAAGAAATAATTGAAACAACAATGGCCAAGTATTTTTCAAAAGTAATGACAGACATAAACCACAAATTTAGGAAACTTAAAAAAATCAAGCAATGTAAACAACAACAGCTATAAAATCCCACATCCTGAAATAGTATAAAGGTAAAAGAAGATCTTAGAAAAATACACTGGCTGGAGAGAAACGTTGAATTACTATGGATTTCTTGACAGAAACCATAAAATTAAACCTTGAGTTGAGTTTGTTTTATTTATTTATTTTTTTCTTTTGTTTTGGTAGTGTTGGTATCAACCCCCAGGTCTTGTACATGATTGGTAAGCCCACATCTGAAGCCCTCAATTTAGAGTTCTATCATCCTTCAAAAGTGAGGGAAAATTAAAACACAGACAGACAAACAAAATCTCAGAGTTGGTCACCAGCAGACAAGCCCTGCAAGACATTTTTAAAATTTCATTAAAATGAAACAAAAGGAAAAATAAATAGGCTAAAATTTGGATCTATATAAATAAAGAGTACAGAAAAATAAATAATGATGGAATAAAATATATCATGTACTTTTCTTATTTTAATTGATCTAAAAGACAACTTTTAAATTCAATAATAGTCACAAAACATTGATAGTTATAAAGCATGGATAAATAAAAGATGACAATGTCCCAAGGCACAAGAAGGAGTAATTGAGAAAATATTCTTTCATCAGTGACTTGTACCACCTAGGAAGCAGCATAACAACATATTTGAAAGTGAACTTACATTAATTTAACATATATATTATAAATTATAGTACAAACAATACATTTTTGGGGAAAACTATAACTCATATGCTAAGTGAAGAGATACAATACAATCATCTTAAACATTCAGTTAAATTACTAGCAACAACTAGAAAACAGTTGCAATCATGGTTTATATTAATTCAAATATTACATGAATTACTTTAAATGTGAATAAATATATTAATTAAAAGATAGATATCAGAAAATATTTTAAAAACATCTGTGTATCATCCATAACAAGACCTTTTTTTATATATAGACTCAGAGAGAGTAGAAGCAAATGAATAAATACATATCTTCTTAACAGCAATTAAGAGAAAGCTTTGGAAAAAGCAATTTTCATAACAAGGAAAATTATGAGAGATTAAAAGGGGCATTATAATAATGAATGGGTCAATTCTCCAAGAAGACATAATGCAGTAAATATATATCAGCTAACAGTAGAACATCAAACTGTAAGGTCAAAACTGATAAAACTGAAAGGAGAAATAAACAGGACCACTATTATATTAGGGACTTCAACAGCCTTCTTTCAGTAACTGATTTATCAAACAGGCACAAAATTAGTAAAGCTATATTTGACCTGAGAAGCACTTTTGAGCAGCTTGAAAATTCCCTTCAATAGCAGTGAAATACACATTCTTCTCAAACTCATATGGATAAACCACATTCACAGATGAAACACTTATTTGAAAGTACAGAGATATTGCAAATTATGTGGCCAGATAATGATAGAGTTAAAGCAGACATCAGTAACAGAAAGACAGATGGAATTATCAGACTGGAGATCAAACATGCTTCCAAATAATCCATACATCAAACAAGAAGCACCAAGAGACATTACATTTTTTAACCAATAAAAATCTTACCAAAATTTGAAGAGAAAATCAGTGATGAGGGAAAAATCTATATAGTCCAGTAAGTGAGTATGTTAGGAAAAAAAAGGGTATAAGATCACAAACTAAGTTTCATCCTAGGGAACTAGAAAAAAAATCAGGCCTATGAAGAAGAAAAAATATTATGATAATTAGAACAAGAATCAATGAAACTATAAAGAGGAATATATTAGAATAAATCAATATGCCTAAAAGCTGTTTACTTAACAAGACTAATAGATTTGATCAACCTCTAACTGGGCTAATCAAGAAAAAAAGAAAGAGAAGTCACAAATTACCAATATGTAAGATGAATAAATCCACATTTGTAAATAAGTTTTACTGAAGATAAACATTTTCATTTTGCATGTACAATATCACAATGTCAAACTGTCAAATGTTATACTAATTTCTCTGCTTACCTCATAAGAAATCAACAATTTCTAAAGTGTTTGTATCATTTCACACTTTGATTTAAACAAAAGAGTTCCACATGTATGTAAAGATTTGAAATTGTCCATCTCTTAAATTTTAGGCATTAGAGTAATATATTAATTTGATATTAATTTTAATAGCCTATATGAAAATATGTTAATTATTTCCTTCTGTCTTTGTTAGCCATTTGTGTACCTTCTAATGGAAAATATCTAAACCTCCTTTAATAAAATGAATTATTTCTCTTATTATTATTGAATTCTTTTTTGTATATGTGTGTAGTGTTGGGGTTTGAACCCTGGGCTTTGTGCACACAAGGCAAATGCTCTACCACTATCTGATACTCTACTATTTGATTTTTTGAGTTATTTTTACTAATAACCACAAGCCATTTGTAATATACATTTATGCATACATATCCACACAGATACATACATACATGCAGATAAATGCATTTAGATAAATTCATCTCTTATTTCTAGCAGCTATTTTATAAATTCTTTAAGATTGCATATATACAAAAATCTGTGGAATGAAAAAAAAGTTAAAATAGATTTGTTTCTTGCTGTATTGCATTGTCTAAGATCTTCAGTACATGACTAGATAAAAACAGTAAAAGTGTTCACTGTTCCTTTGTTCCAAATATGCGGATAGAAAGTATTCACTCTATTTGCATTAACTATGATTTTTAATGTAATAGTCTTACAAATTTCACCATATTCAGAAATTTATTTTCCAGTCCTAGTTTGCTTTTTAAATAAGTAAGTATTGAATGTTAAATTGCTTTCCTGTACTTAGGTGATGATGCGGAGTTTTTCTTTCATTGTTAATATATTCAAATTCAAACTTTGAATCAACTTTGAATTGCTTCATTAAACCCTACACAGTAGTAATATTTTATCATTTTTAATATTTCTGAATTTAATTACCTAAAATTTTTTGAAGTATATTTGTATCTACATTTATGAAAGTCTCTGATCTATATTAATGTCTGGTTTTATAATGTCTGGTTTTGGTTTTAGTGCCAAAGCAAAACTGATCTCATAAAATGAATTTGGACATTTCCTAGTATAATATTGTGGTAGGGGCTACCACTAGAGAAGCTAAGATTGGCAAGCACTGCACTCTCACTGAGCCGTGTGAATTCGTGCCCGAGATTCACTTGAGCGACTGAACTGCACTGAAGCGACTGGCTTGAGCGCCCAGAGCGTGGGGCTGAACAGTCTTGTGCGCGGCCCACCCAGAGGCACTGTGAATTCTCCGCAGCCACGCTTAGGTCAGAGGTCGGACCCGCAGAGTGGCCCGGGCTGTTTGGATTGGGAATATTGTGGAGACTGGCATCTTGGCCAGGTCTGTTTGGGACCGGGAACTTTGCAGAAACCAACATTCTGGACTGACTCTTTGGGACCTGTAGGCCCACCCTTCACTCGCAGGGAACGTCCTGGAGACCTGCCTGGGACAAAGCACAGTGGCCTGGCCTGCCTGAGATTCCACAGGCTCTGGGGTGACCACACCCAGCATTCGCCTTACAACATAGGGAGCCAGGAGCCCACAGAGGGGAGTTAGAACCCTGTGAGGAAGCCAAGAGCCTGTGGGGGAGCCACTGCCTCTCCAGGAACTGAGAGTGTAAGAGGTAATTCGCCACACATGCAGAGAAAGCTTTGGAACACCACTCAAAGTAAGGAAATATAGAAAACTGACAAAAGGAAAGACCAAAAGGCAGGCTCAAAGCCCTAGCCCTCCACAAGAAAGCTTAGAAGCCATGTACATAGAAGAAAAAAGAAGCCATACACCTGAAATGTCTGAAACGATATCAAATGAAATAAATAAGCAAATAGGGAAAGCTATGGAGAAATTCAAATCAGAAATACTTGCCAAGGTAAAATAAGAATTGATAAAAATAGTGAAAGAAATAGTGAACGCATCTAGTAAAAACACAGCTAAAAATTTAGAGGAACAAAGCAAACAGATAGAATCCCTCAAAGAACAATATAAGAAACAAACAGAATGCATAAAGCAGATTCAAAGAGATATACAGGAAATCAAAAATTCTACTGAAAGCTGTAAAAACCGCCTCAATGAAAGTGAAGACAGAATTTCAGACCTCAAAGATAAGATTGCAGCCAGTGAGCAGGAAAGACAAGATCTTTTAAAAATAACAAAGAATCAGGAAATGACAATTCAACACCTGCAAGATGATGCAAAGAAAAATAACATAAGATTAATAGGGATAAATGAAAAAGAAGGGGACAGTCCAAATGATATCAAGAGGATATTTACAGAAGTAATAGCTGAAAACTTCCCAAACATGAGAAGAGAAACAGACATCTGGATAAGTGAAGCATATAGAACTCCAAACAGCCATAACCAAAAT
>PVJX010049455.1:0-11064 GCA_004027295.1 Dolichotis patagonum
GGGTCCTCTGGTGATGGGAGATGCTGGGCAGGGCCCTTCCAGGCCCCAAGTGACATGCTGAGGCTTCCCCATGGGATAGAGATCACTGCGTGCACTTTTAGCTTACAAGGCAGAGCATAGTCAGCTCTGGGCCACTTTAGAGTCACTGGGCAGGGCCCATCTAGGCCCAGAGGGATCTTCTGGTGGGCCCTCTGGTGATGGGTGATGCTGGATGGGGCCCTACCAGGCTCCTAGCAATGTACCCCAATGCACCAAAGTTGCACCATGGGATTGAAATCGCTGTGCGCACTTTTGGCTTGTGAGGTGGAGTGCCAGTGTTTCTAATATTTAGATCTTTGATCCATGTTGACCTTAGTTTAGTGCATGATGTCTAGTTTTAGTCTTCAGCATGTGAGAAGCCAGTTTTTCTGGTACCATTTATTAAAGAGACTATCTTCCAGTGAACATTTTTGCCCTCTGTCAGTTAAGTTGGCTGAGTGTCTTTATAGTTGTGTCTGCATCTTCTATATGTTCCATTGATCTTCAGATCTGTTGCTAACAACAGATCCAACAAAACTCCCTGTCCTCTGCCAGTGCTATGCTGATTTTATGAGCATAGCTTTGTAGTAAAATTTCAAGTCAGGGATTGTAATGGTGTTACAGGTAACTGAGTTAGGTAGAACTATTATAGGTAGTCAGATAAGGCTAGGTCCTCAAAGGAGCCGGTGCAGAAGCCCAGATATCTTGCAACTATGGGGGAGACAGATACTTCTTGCTATGGGCCAGACCTCAAGACAAAAGATCAAACAAATTGGGCTGGGGATTTAGCTCAGTGTTATAAGTGCTTGCCTGGTAAGTGTGAGATTGTGAGTTCAATCCCCAGTATCAAAAATTAAATAAATAAATAAATAAATACATAAATACATAAATAAAAACAACAAAAATAGAAATTAAAAAAGTAAATAAAACAAATTCACACACATCCTAAGGTCTCTATCACCCAGGGAAATCTAGGAGTCACCATATCAACTCCCTACAGGATGAGTCACTGCTCTTTAAGCATGTGCACTTGCTATGTGACTCACTTCCTCATTTGTCCCAGATGTAATCAACTTTACCTGAGATATTAATCTTATTGGTTGACCATAGTTATGCCCCACCTTATGTCTGCCTTGTGACTTCCCATATTTTCCTCACCTTGGACCTTGCTCACCTTGGGGTTTTACTCTATAAAAGTCCCTAGAAAAGACAGAATCTTTGGCAACCCACTTAGGACACTTCTGTCTCTCTCCCAGACAGAAGCTTTCTTTATTTCAATAAATATATTCTGCTCTTATCCTCCATTGTTCATAAAATTCATTCTTCAATTTTAGAGAACACAAACTCATACCAGATATCTAGCAGGTTGGGAGTTTCATTCCTCTATATCAATGGCACCTCATGCAATCCCTCACTAATTCTCCTCCTTTCTCTCCCATACACACCCACTCCACAAGACACTGGTTGCTGTCTAACAACAGATACAACAAAACTCCCTGTCCTCTGGCAGCCTCCAGAACCTCCTGTTTCTGACCCTCTTGCTGCCACAGCATTCCAGGGACCACCTGCTGTTACAGCCACTTCTTTTCCCTTAGAGCTTCCCAGAGGTGCTCCCTCCCCTCCTGTAGGGCCTCTTGATGACTAGACACCTGTTCCACATGCTACATCTGCTATACCCCAACCCAATCCATTCCAGTATGGATTACAGACTTGCCCCCTGCCCTCCTAGTTCTCACTCTGGGAGATGTCGGGGGCAGAGGGAATTGAGTGCATTTCCTTTCCCATTGATAGATCTCTCCTAAATTAATCAACATCTGGGCTCCTTCTCCTTAGATCTTGCCCAGTATATTCAAGAGTTTTAGAACTTAATTCAGTCATATAGCCTAACCTGGGCTGATTTAAATATGGTCTTTGGTTCCACTCTTTCCTTGGAAGAATGGGAATGAGTGATCTCCCTGATTTAGTTTTGAGATGAACAGCACCTCCAGCAGGCTGGTCTTCCTGTAGGGATGCTGACTATCCCTCAGGAGGACCCTACCTTGGACTATCAGGCAGAATCTGGGGATCTAGCTAGGTAAGATCATATGATTTCTTACTTACTAGAAGGATTTCATAGGGCAGCCCATAAAGCAGTTAATTTTGATAAGCTAAAGGAAACAGAACAGGAATGAAAATACAGCTCAGTTAATGACTCACATGGCTGTTGCCCTTAGCTGATTCACAGTAAGGCCAGAGGAACATCTTATCCTACAGAAGCATTTTATTACCTAATCGCACCAGTTGTAAAAAAATTATAGAAATGAGACTAGCTCTCAGGCCCCACAATAGGAACTTACCAATTTGGCTTTCAAAGTTTTAAATAATAGAGGCGATACTACAAGAAAACAGGGAATTTCTGAGCTGCAGATGTTAACCACTGCTGGGTATCTCTTCAGGATCATGCATTAGATGCTGCCAAAATGGCCACTGGTCTAGGGAATGCCCATAGCCTGGGGGAAATCCTATGCTGTGTCCTCCCTGTGGGAGACTGCTCAATGCTAGCAGTTGCCTTTGCTAGCTCTGGGGAATGGCCCCAGGACCTCACCCTCACCAGCTCTTTCACAGATCTCCTTGGTCTGACTTCTGTGGACAGACTAGGCCTGAAACTTGCAGAACAAGTTGGAACATTTCAAATACTGAACTCAAGGTGATTCTTGCAGTGGAGGATAAGACTATCTCATTCCTAATCAATACAAGAGCTTGTCATTTCACTTTGTCTTTTTTTCAAGGACCAACCTCTTTGGCCCAATTACTATTGTGGGTATTGCCAGTAAAGTCTCCAGACCTTAAAACACACCTCCCCCAAATCTGGTACCAGTTGGGTCAGCACCTTTTCCCACGTTTTCTGTAGGCTTTACTCTCAATCTTACTGAAACTCCAACTCAGTTGTCTTTTGCCTCAGAGATGGAACACATTTTCCACATGCTTGCATTTACTATAGCCCTAATTAGACTCTCCTCCCTCTACCTGTGCCCTCTGGCTCAGTTAGTATTCTTCCCTTTGCTATCCCCTGTGGCTGCTAGCCCGAAGTTTTAATCAGTCACTCCTGATTACAAAACTTTAGCATCAACTCATTCCTTGCCAAATTATGACTTCCTACCTTAGTTAAAGATTGTTGGCTCTGCATTTTTATGTCAGCAGCAACCTATACATCCATTCCAGTCCCCACCACTAGGTCTGGGTTTCTACCAGACTCACCTACCAGCCTAAGTAAGAAATGAAAGACCAACTCCACCTCTTCAAAGAAAGTCTGTAGCTACTTTCCCTGTCAATAGCAAGACAACAAGCCACCAGGTAGGACATGTGGCTTGACTCCTCCAGTCCTATTCTGCTAATGATTCTGTGTACAAGAGCTAAAATAAACCCCTACATAGTACTATAATCACTGATACTCCTTTGACTTTCTAAGTCCCTGTTTGCATTCAGCGTAACCTGTCCTCTGGTACTTTACTGGGACATTTACTTCCCCATCAATGTAATTATACATTATCATCCCTGGCCTCGTATGATCATGCCAGCTACTGGGTTACTCAGGATGCCTCATTCACTCAGTTTGTCTGCTTTTCTGGCTCTCCCATAGTTGTGACTATGTCATTGCTCAATAGACAGAGTTCTGCAGTGGTCATCATGTCCCTTTTCCCCATGAAGTCCACATCATCAACCTCCCTCTTGCTCAGGCTGTCTACTCTTGTCTACCTTTGAGTACTCCCCACAGGGGCTCTTTGAAGATACCAAGAGATTTTTCCTTTACTGGTCCACAACTCAAGTGATTGTTCTTCCCACATTTCTAGGGGTTGAATACAGTACTAGACACTCTCCAAAAATGGGCAGCTGAGATGAACAAACAGTTCTCAGATGAAGATATACAAATGGCAAACAAATACATGAAGAATACAGTACTAGGGCCTTCATACTGATCTACATACCCAGCTACTTTTATTTTGATACAGATTCTCATTAAGTTCCCCAGGCTAGCCTCAAACTTGCAATCCTCCTGCCTTAGCCTCCTGAGTCACTGGGATTACAGGTGTGAGTCACCATGCCTGGGTAGATTTACTTTGACTAAAATGAATCCATAAGTTTAAATCATACACATTTGGGGCAAAGGACGTAGCTCAGAGGTAGAGTGCTTGTTTAGCATGTGTGAAGCCCTGGATTCAATCCCTGGTACCGGGGGAGGGGGGGAAATCATATAAATTTTACTGCAAATTCTTCCCATTTGTTTGTTTTGCTTTTTTTTTTCCTTTTGAGTCAACATCTCATGATGTAGCCCAGGCTGGTCTCAAACTCATGGAAATCCTCTGCCTCAGCCTCTTGAGTGCTGGGATTACAAGGATGTATCACCATGCCTGGTTTAACCACAAACTCTTCAGAGGACACATTTGTTGTGAAAGCTTAAACCCTTTCCTCATGGCAGCTTGGCTTCCATGTGGGTACATCACTGATGTTAGCTCTTTGTGCCCCTGTCATTATTATTGTTGTTCTTTGGACTCAAAGTGAGAATACACAGATTTTCCTTGTTGTCCCACAGCCTTCTTTAGCCCTGTGTGGAGTTATTTGACATACCTGCAGCCATTTTGAGTCACAACTGACATGATTGCTCCAGAGTAATCCTAGCTGGTTTTATCTTCATAGTTTCCCAGAAAACTATAAATAGACAAAACCATTAGAGCAGTGCATGAAACTTTACAGTCTGATCCTGGCTCCAGGAATATGCCTGACTCTAATATTTGTTTAAGATAAACCAGGTACATTCCAACTTGGATGAGGTAACTTTTGTCCTAACCAGATTACATTCCTCTTCTTGTGGCCCAAACTTCAGGGAACCAACTGGTCTTGCTGTTACCCAGGACCCTGCTTCTGCTATATGTTCTCTCAGTAATGTGTACTTTGCAAGCCTGGACCTGTCTGCTTCTCTTTTTTTGGTGCCATGTAACCTTGAAGCAGGTTTTCATGCAGTAGAAATTAGCATTGATCTGAAGCAAGGGCCTTTTCTTCTTATTTTCCATAATATTGTTTATTCTCCAATATTCTTATTTTCCATAACATCATTTATTCTCCAAAGATCTGGTTTCTGGTGTTAGCATTTCCCTCAGGGTGGCCTGCTGTTCATGCAGGCATATCACTGATTTCAGCTTTTTGTGTCTATTTTAGACCCCTAGAAATTTCCTTTAGTTTCTTATCATCCTAACAAAGCCTGTGAATATATATTTGCTGAAACTTACCCAGCATTGATATATTTTTTATTTTTTAAAATTTTTTAAATTTTTAAAAATTTTATTTTAAAGGGTGTAAAATTAAACACAACAAAACAGAATAGAATGGGACATAAGAAGGCATAAATTTCAAAACTAGACAACCAGAGATCTTCACTATCTATTATATTGTCTCTTGTTTTCTTCCAAATGGTTGTCCATATCTTTGCATACGGGGAGCTCATACTAAATAACATAGCCAATCTTTTCACAAGATGTGTAGTTAACTGGCTCCCACTTGCTAAGAGGGGGAGAACAGGACAGGGGACAGGACAACATGAGATGTTTGATTTTCAACCTGCACACCAGCAGGCTCACAGCCACCCCCCAGAGAGGGGAGGAGTTCCTTGTTCTCTCAGCACCCTGAGTCAACTGCATGGTGAGGGTCCTGAGGTGCCAGGGTCTCTCTCCTTAGTGCTGCTGAAAGTCTGCCACACTCACAGCCATGTCCCAGAGGGGAGGAGCTCCTTGTTCTCCCGGCATCCTGAGTCAACCACATGGTGCAGGGTCCTGAGGTGCCAGGGTCTCTCTCCTGCAGGCCTCTGAAAGTCTGCCACACTCACCTGCTATTTCTTTCTGATGAATTGACCATTACATTTGCAAAGTTCTGAAATGGCCAACGGACCACAGAAAGAATTCTCTTTAGGCTCCTGTTTGAAACTGGCAGCTATAGCAATTTGCTGGCCTTGCTTCAGGGTCACCCAGTATTTATATATTTTTAAGAAGGAAGTTTTCAGAATATCTAGCGAGCTGCACTTCTGGCGGAAGAAAGCTTTTTGTTGTAATATCTTTTTTATATGTGATGTTATCAACTTGTTCTAAAATGTTTGATGAATTTTCTTAATGGACCTGGCAATACCATCTACTGGGGAAGTTAATGTCCAAAGCTTTTCCACTTCAGTCATTTCTCTTTCCATAATTTTGCAAAGGAAAGAGACTAGAAGTGATGCATAACCAGAATAGTATCTTCATAATCACATAAGGCAGGCCAATTTCTTGGGACCCAAAAGTAAATTCTTGTACCACTGATGATATAAGTCCTAATAAACAATCACCAACAGTCTAATTGGGTAATTGAACAACTGAATAGTCGATGATTAAAATACAGTGATGTACTGAACTCAGGAAAATATAAGAATTTTTATTTTATTTTATTTTAAAAGGATAAAATAAAACCAATCAAAACAAAATGGTGAAAGTGATACAGGACTTCAAAACAAGTTAATAAAAAATCAACAATGGCTATCATAATGCCTCTTGTTATTTTCAGAATGGCTGCCCATACCATCACCCATAGGAAAATCAAACAAAATAGAACAGAATAGAACCAATAAAAGCAAAACAATGAATGCAATACAGGGCTTCAAAACAAGATAACAGTACCATAATATATCTTGCTATCTTTGAAATAGCTGCCTATGCCATCAGATATAATAAAATCAAACAAAACAAAGCAGAATAAAACCAAATCAAACAAAACAATGAAAATAATACAAAAAAGAAAATAATACAGGATTTTAAAACAAGATAATAGGGAACTAACAATGGCTATTACCTTCAAAAGGAGATTCCCCCATAGTTACTATACTGCATATTGTTATCCTCCAAATAGATGCTCAGAACATGAGCCTTAGGCCTGCAAAGTCAATTGAATATTACACACTAAAAATATTAAGTTGTTTTTTTCTACCTCAGTAGCTGTCATCCCAGCTTCTGTTTCTGTGGATCAGCTGGGAGTGGGGGGACTCAGCTCTTCTTGTCTCCCAGCCCGCATGCTGGCCAGCTCACAGGAAGGGGTTGGCTTCTTGTTTATCCTCCTTGTGGCCTGTGACTGCTTCTGTCTCACACGAAGCCATCATAAGGATTAATACAACATTCATTATAATTACATTGGCTATTGGTCACAGGATCTAATCCATTTTGAATGAAACAGTCAAATCTTTTAATGGTAGTGGCTATTTGTTGAAAGAGTGCAGAAGAGTTGGAAATTACACTAGGGAGTAGTGCATATTAGTAGTGTTTTATTGGTCAGAAACAATATTTTTATGTTCCAGGCTTCCAAATTATTCCTAGAGGAGGGATACTGTATTGGGAGAACTGATCCAACACTTTGATAGTTTCCTTTCTTCTTTCCTTTTTCCTTTTTGTTTTTGTGAACAGAAAAAGTAATTTAAGGACAGCATTTTTAAAAAATAGAGACTCACTATGTAGTTTATACTGACCTTGAACTCACTACATGACCCATGCTAGTCTCAAACTTGTGGTGATCCTCTTGAAATTTTGGGATTATAAGCGTGTGCCACCATATTGGATGACAGCACTATTTTTAATTCCTGGATAAACACACAAAAGCCATACAATATTAATAAAAAATAATTTTTTGAGTCAGGGTCTTGCTATGTAGTCCAGGCTGTCTTGGAACTCATGGCAAATCTTCCTGCCTTACCCTCCCAAGTGCTAGGATTACAGCTGTGCACCACCACATTCAGCATACAATGGTAATCAGACAAAGGTCTATCAATCACTTGTGATCTTTTATCAATCTTTCTCAGTCCTTTGAATTTCTCAGTCCTTCTGTTTTGGGAATGAATGGTCCTTGTCAGTTAAAAATGATCTGTTTTCTGTACTTTAGAAATGAGACTCTTCACCCACCAAAAAAGAGACCCCAAACCAAACCAGAGCATTTGGAAGGGGTGGTGTGATAACCATTGTGGTGCCTGTCTGGTAGAGTCAACCTTGTCATGGTTTAGTCTCCTCACAGAGCACAGGGACCAGCACACTCAAGTTGTCTCTAAACATATTTGATAAGAATTGAATAAGGCCCTTTTCTTCATTTTTTTTCAAATAAAAAAGATTACTAATTTACTTGAATTTTTTCATGCAGAGGAGAGGTTAGTGACAGAATTTTTCTCTATGAAGTTATAATCTCTTATATCAAAATTTACTTGTTCAAAGCTAGGCATGGTGGCACATGCCTGTAATCTCAGTGCTCAGGAAGCTGAGGTAGGATGATCATCATGAGATCGAGGCCAGTCTAAGCTATACAGCGTGTTCAAGGCTAGCCTGAACTATATAATAGTACCCTGTCTCAAAAAAACAAAACTGCTTGTTCAGCCTCCTTGAGTAGGATAAATATCAGTTGGTGTCCAGAGAGCAAATGAACACCATTATAAGACACCATTATAAGAGAATCATTATAAGATGTCCAACAAATTGCTTGTAAGACTATGAATTTATGGAATAAGCATAAGATGCTGCATGTAGTGGCAGGAAGGCCAGACAGCTTCTGGCCGTGGGAAGTATGGACCAGCCATGTGGGGGATGTGGCTGAGATGGTCCTGTCTTGAGAAGGTCAAGTGAGGTTTCTTTCCTCCAGTTGTCTCCCTGGATAGTCAATCTGTACTTTCTAGATTATAACTCAGTTTCACAAGGGCAGTTGTTTAGGCTTCTTGTTTCTATAAGAAGAAAGTTTACAGAACATAAACAAGGCTTTGTAATAGTCTAGTGAAATGCTGCTTTATACTCAAATGTTGTCCAAGCAGACTCCTCCCTTGTTTGCAGGAAGGAGTTTCACAGCCTGTCCAGTGCCCTTCACTGTGGATCTCAAGATCTTTGAGAATTATGAGCAAGATATCTGGCCACTATGGTCCAAGTGTTTTGACAATTTCTTTTTCAAAATCTCTGCTTTGGCTTTCTACATTCCTGAGCTCAGCCTAGGTGATGTGACCAGGATAGGATTAGTGTGTCTGTGATACTTTGCACATTTATTATCATTTGATCTGAAAATTGAGGGCTGTGATCACTGTGGGTTAAACTGGCTTAAATCAGAGAATAAAGCTCCATAAAAGTCTTTGATTTATAATGACAGGGTAAGCCTTTGTGTGTGATTGAATTTCTATTCTACAATTGTACATTAATGGCTGGGCATGGTGGTGCATACCTATAACCCCAGCCTTTGGAAGGCAAAGGCAGGAGGATCACTGTGAGTTTGAGGCCAGCTAAGGCTACAAAGTGTGTTCAAAGCTACCCTGAACTACATAGTGAGACCCTGTCTCAAAAAGACAAAACAAAAACAAAAACAAAACATGTACACAAATGAAAACAAGAACAAAACGTTAGTTTCCAAGGTAAAGTAAAAAAAGACATTTGACTTTTTAAAACACAATCTAAATATTTACAGATATCCATTGTGGTAGACAATGAACTACTCAACTTTATGGATGAACTGGCATTTCTGTTCACTCATTCAGTGAATATTGTATAATGGGGGTGTTGGGGATAAAATGGTAACTAAAGAAAGCAAAAATTCCTTCCCTCATGGAGCTCATATTCTTTTTTGTTTGTTTTTAAATTTATTTTTTTAGAGGAAGTCCAAAGATGGTGGACTGGTAGGTAGCAGGAGAGGGACCCTCTCTGAGAGAGACAGCTCAAATGCCAGAATAAAACACCCTGGAGAGACCCAAATAGAGAAAGATGGACTCTCACAACCCACAAAGAAATTAAAGTGCAAAAAACCACTCAAATATGAGGTCTTGGGGCTACCATAAGAGAAGCTAAGATCAGCGAGCACAGCGCCCTCCTTGAGCAGCCTGAATTCCTGCCTGAGAGCGACCTGATCAAGAAATCTGCACCAAAGCCACTGGCTTGAGCCGCCAGAGCATGGAGCTGAACAGCCCTGCATGTGGCTCACCCGGACTGGCCCTGCACGTGACCCACCCAGAGGCACCGTGAATTCGCACCACAGCCATGCTAAAGTCAGAGGTCAGGGAGCCCAGCAGTTTTTGGGGACCAGCATCAACACGCAGTGAGTGATGGGAATAAGACCCTCCCACGGGAAAGGGGCAACTGACTGGATGACATGTTGGATTTCAGCAGGAGAGCCCTAACTCCATAAGGAAGTGGCTTCAGCTGGTTGCTCCCCTCGCCGAGTGGATTGGTGGAATCTGCTTGGACTAGGCCGTGCCCCTGGTCGGGACCCAGTGAGTTGCTACAAATTAATTCACTGAGCTCAGTGCACACTGATGCAGTGAAGGCCTGCAAAGGTTGACCGGCCCAGAGGGGAGGAGCCAGTGCACACTGCCTGTGCCTGAACTTTAATCTCTGATAGACTATTGAAGAGGGCAAAAGCTCCCAGCCTGAACCCTCTGGAGGAGCCTTAACCAACCAGAAAAGGGTCTGTAAATTACACTGTACACTTGTATGGAAGGAACCAAAAACATGACAAAAGGGAGAAATAAGAAAACACTCCCAGCCCCCAACCCTGAGAACATTGATCCAGGAGAGGTAAATACAAAAGAGATTGAGGGCAGCAAACATGCAACATCAAACACAGCGTTAGCGGACATAAAGAGATATCTTCAGGACCTCATAAGTGTGACCAACACTGAAATATTAATTCAAATTAAACAAGAGATAAGTAGATTAATAAAAGAAAGGCTGGGCACCTCTCAAGAAGACACAGACAGAAGAATCGAGGAACACAAAAGGAGAGAAAAATTTAATGAAGAATACAGACAAAACCTAGAATTCATGAAGCAGATTCAAAGAGATTACCAGGAAACTAAAGACTCGATAGAAAGCTGGCAAAACTGCTTGAAAGAAACCAAAGATAGACTATCAAAAATTGAACACAAGCTTGCAATGTGTGATCATGAAAGGGAAGATCTCTTAAAAATAACAAGGGAGCAGGCAGTAAAGATACAAAGACTAGGAGATGACAAAAGGATCTATAACTTAAGAATAAAGCATGTGA
>PVJX010049456.1:0-11045 GCA_004027295.1 Dolichotis patagonum
GACAAAGTAGGTAAAAACCTCAAAGATATAGGGGTAGGAAGAGAATTCATGAACAAGAACCAAAGTACACGGGAAGTACTTCCCAGAATCAATAACTGGGACCACATCTTATTAAAGAGTTTCTGCATGTCAAAAGAGGTTTCCAGCAGAGTGAAAAGAAAACCCACAAATTGGGAAAAAATCTTCATGGACAGCGCCAAATTTTGTTTTTAAGAATAATTTTTAAACTGCAGTGGTACTTCAGTACCATGGACTTAACTTTTTCTATGATTTTTTTATTTTGAAGAGACTAAAACATAACAAAATAAAACAATAAAGTCAATCAAAACAAAGCAAGCAATTGCCTGGTGAGCATGAGGTGGTGACTTTGATCCCTAGTACCAAAAGAAAAGAGAGAGAGAGAGAGAGAGAGAGAAAACAATAAAAACAATGATACAGAATTTCAAAATAAGCTAATAAGGAATTAACAATGATTAATATAGTCAAAGTAGTTACTCAGATTAGAAGATAAAGGCATCAAACATGAGCACAAACTGTTCTTTCCAATGAACCAATAGAAATTGGTAGTGTAATGTACATATATATATATATATATATATATTCTTTTCCCTTCCTTCTTTTCTCCTTTCCCCCATCCCAGTTGTTTTTCCCTTTTAAGCAGTTTCTTCCTCTTTTCAGAAAATTCTGGTTCCAAATATTCAGAGTAAGGAATACACAACCTGTACCATATCAGAGGATAACATTCTTTCTCAAACATCTGTAGAACATTTACAGAACTTGTAATACACTAAGCCATGAAAGGAACATCATTATATTCATGAAATTAAAAATTGACATGGCAGGTGTCCTTGGAAGAGGATGGCCACGTGAAGACACAGAGAGCAGAAGAAGCCATGTGAAGACAGTGGACTGGCAGACACACCATGGAGGCCAAGGACTGCCACGAGAAGCCAGGAACAGGGGACGAAAGATTTCCTGAGTTTCATAATCACATCTCTGCAATGCCTTGGTTTCAGACTTCTACCTCCATAGCTCTACAGCAGTAATTTTCCATTATTGGAAATGAAAGAACAAAGTAAATAAATCCCACAAAAATAAACAGCAAAAACCAACCACAACAATGTAACCAAATAGCATCTTTAAAAGCCATAAATTCTGAAAATTCATTACCAGAAGAGTAACCAAGTATAAAGTGAAGTTAGCCACTCAGAAATTAAAAATGCCTTGCCACATAAATGCAATCAAATTGAGGAAATCAAACTGCCACAAAAATGTAACCTCAGCTCAGTTTAGTGTTGCCAGGATCTTCTTGCAATGTTGAAGGCTCTAGCTTCTGGGCAGGGCCTGGCTCACTGAAGCAGGAAGGGCTTGAAGCCCATGATCATGGGTAATGTCAGCCATTGTGGGAGGTCACTGGTCATGATGATCAGCCAGGGCTCCTTTCCGGAGCACTGTGCCCCATTGGTATATTAGAGCACACAGCCAGCGTTACAGTGGATGGCAAGGAGGTAACTCAGAACCTCTTGAACAGGCTGAGCAGGAAGACTATGAATGGCTGTGACCGCTGTCCTATTGTAACACCCATCTCATGCTCATCTGCTATGACATCATGAACCTCACCAGCTACAACAGGGTCCTCCTCACCAAGTAATTCCCTGAGGTCACACATTTCTGTCACCACAGGGCACCCATGGTGTTCCTGAGCTGCAAGGCAGAGCTAGGAAGGACAAGGGACAGCTGCGGGTGGCTCAGCTGCAGGTGGCTCAGCTGGAGTCCATCACCTACATGCAGGGCAAGAGTGTCTGGCCACAGATCTGAGTCACCTGGAACGTTTGGCCAGATTTTGAGAGAATGTGGAGGACAAAAATCTGAGAAACTTCCCGAGTGACCCTCAGTGCTCAAAAGAGAGAATAAGCAAAAAGACTAGTCTCTGCTTGCTGCTATGACTCTAGGACAGATGGCCTTGCAGATAGATCAATAGGACTTGGGGTTCGAGTCACTCCTGTAATCCCGTTCCATTCCCAGTTCTACCCAAACCTGGTATCTAGGGCTGAGGTTAAACTCTGAGATCATTCAGAAAGTCTCTTCTGTCCCACACACTCACTCACCATTGGTCTTCCTCTAGTGGTAAATGAGGGTGGCTGATCCACACCTCTCTACCCTGGAGCCAGCTTTTGTCCACAGGACTCGGGAAAATCCTCACCACACACACACAAACTTGTGCTCCTGTTTGTACACCAATTCATACTGGAAACCTGGAACTGTACCAGGATGTGGGCAAATGTGGATTCGTGGCTGCTCTTTGTGGGCAACCACATGCCCCTTGCTCCCATGTCCCTCCCTTAGCCCCTTAAATAGGCAGGTCTCTTCCTCCATCTTCTTGCTTGGGGAGGTCCAGGGCCCATCAGGAAAGCTCAGCCAACAGCCCCCTGTGTAAGACTGACACCAACCCCCTTCTCTCTTTTGTTCGATACAGAGAACCACAGTCTTAGGTTGGCCACTGTCTTTTCAGTGCAGGACAAATGTGCCCCGTGTGAAAAGACACAGTCTTTTTGAGAAGGTACACTAAAAACCCTGGGCCACACATTTGATTCCTGTTCCAGGTCTCAACCCTCCCACCAAAACTTTATTGAGGGCTCAAGATGAAAACCATCATTAATGCTTGGGGGGCTCCAGGCAACTCAGTTCTCTCCACAGAGTCTTTTCCTATCTCAGAAAGGGAAGGATTTGGCCACTTGAACAGTAAATCTCCCCACTTTCTCTCACAGCCTCCTCTTCCACAAGGATGTGGACCCCAGGAGCTGTCCATTCCAATCTCCTTTGAGAGATGAAGGGCTCAGTCCCTGTCTGTGTGAACTGGTTTCCTAAAACTGGTGCATAGAACATGCATGTCACTGGCAAATGGCTTTTGAACTCCAAATATCCTTCTGGGAGGTCAAAGATTAGAGCCAGGAACTTTTCAGACAAATGCTGTAGCTGGCCCCTCAGGCCACTGTGCTACTGCTTCATTCTAGAAGAAGCTTGGGGATCACTGTTGCCTGAAATAGAACCATGGGTTTGGCCAGCCCCTGCCCTCCCCAGGACCTCCTACCTCAGACTCCCTTTGCCCTGTTTTGGGAACACAACAGAATAAGACTGTCAGGGAAAGAGATTCTTGCCGCTCCCCTTTCCCCAAGTTATGCAAGACCCTGCCATCCTCTTGACAGTTACCTGGGGGTTCTTGTTCTCAAAGAATCCAAAATCTCAGGGACAGAACACAGTGGAGGAGAGGTCAGCAATCTGCAGCCTGTGGCTGACGTCTGGTCATTACTTTTTTAAGTAAAGCTTTACTGGTGCATGAGAAGAAATATAACCATAGCAAATGTAAAAATAGCAGGAACAAAATACCTTAATCTGAGATTCCAGGCCATATGGTGCATGAGAAGAAATACAACCATAGCAAATGTAAAAATAGAAGGAACAAAATACCTTAATCTGAGATTCCAGGCCATATGCCACAAAGTGATGTCACCACTTTCACAGGAAACCTAACGTTTTGCTAACTCTGTACTGTACCATGTTATTACAGGGATGTGTTGAAAGTTAAATAAGGGCTTATAGAGACAAGTATGCTGGAGCACACCTATAAACCCACCTACTTGGGAGGCTGATGCAGAAGGATCCTAGTTCAAGGCCATCCTGAGAAATATAGTAAACTTTGTCTCAGAAGAAATAAATAGAAGAAATAAATGTAAAGAACTGTGGGCATAGGTCAGTGGTAAAGCACCTTCCTACAGTGCCTAAGGACCTAGGTTCAATCCTAATTACTGATAGTTAAGATACTTATACCATTAGTATCTCTTAGTTTACTGAAAAGAAATATTTCTGCTAATATTACTTGGACAATATTTCATGCCTATGTCTTGCACTCTGAATAACTATTGTGAATATAACAATACACAATGTATTAATTATTGTTGCTCTCCTACTTGCCTGTTATGTAACTTTGTTTTATTGTTGTTTTTACTTTTTTTTCTTTTATGGAAAAAGAAATAAAGAATATATTTGATGAGGCTCTATGAACTGAAAGTGCCATATGTAAGTGAAAGAAGTATTAGGCTCCAGCTGATTTGGTTGTCATCAATTTGCAGCAGGAGTTCTGTGTATTAGTGAATGAGAAGTACTAGTGGACAAGAGGGAGAAGGCAGTCTTACAACAATAAGGGAGAAGCTCCATGTGTCGCACTGCAATATGCATGACTACATCCTTCCTCTCTTCCTGAGGGTGACAGATGCAGGAAACAGTGTTGCAATCCAGTGTGTGACCATGTGTGATGGAGGTGAACCCAGACCATTAGCAGAGTCTGGAAGAGGCCCTTTCAGGTGAGCTCCAGCAAAGTTTCTCCCTAGATCCAGCTCCTTGTGCTGATCTTGGCAATGAGGAGTGCCCAAATTCTTCACTTAACTGAACTAGTCAGTCTCTAGAACTTTCTTCTATCAATCTAGCTTTAGCAATGAACCTACTAAGTCATTTCATCAATAATCCTCAGTGTTTATTTGTTCTACTCTGTTGTGTTTTATTTGATTTTATTATGTGTGATGGTATGGACAACTTTTTGAGGAAAATGAGCTATTATAGTAGTCATTGTTCATTTCCTGTTATTTGGTTTTGAAGTCCTGTAGTGCTTTCATTCTTTTGATTGGTTTTATACTACCTTGTTATGTTTGCTATTATTGTGTATGATCAACTATTATTGTGTATGGTCAACTATTTCAAAGAAAACAAGAGACATTATGATAGCCACTGTTGAGCTGTTGTCTTCTTGTGAAGTCCTGTGTTGTTTTCATTGTTCTGTTCTGATTTGCTTTGCTCTGTTTTGTTTTGTTTTCTTCTCTTAAAAAAATGAAAAATTTAAAACTTTAATGTTGGGTGGTGTATTAGTCACTTTCCTGTAGCTGGGACAAAATATCCAACACCCAGGGGATTTAGCTCCGTGGTGTAAGCACTCACCTGGCAAGTGCAAGGTCATGAGTTTGAGCTCTGGTACAAAAAAAATTTATATATATATATATATATATATAGCCCAGAATATATATATATATATATATATATATATATATATATATATATATCCCAGAATTTAAAGGAGGAAAGGTTTATTTGGCTCACAGATTTCAGTGGGCTTGATCTCTGGTTAGCTGACTCCAAGGTATAGATGGCATTATGGAAGTGCACTGCAAAAATAAATAAAATTTAAAAAACTGCTCACCACATGGCAACTAGGAATCAAAAAGAGAAGAGTCAGGATGGGAGATATATCTTCCAAAGGCACAGCCCCAGTGCCTCACCCAAAAAAAAAGCCAAACCCGACAGCACATTCAGCTATAAACTCATTAAATAGATCAATTCACTGATAAATATAGTCCCTCACGTTCCAATCATATTCCGAAATCCTTTACTCTGAGTATATGAGGCTTTTAGAAGATATACTAGTTCAAAACCACAACACTCAGTACCTGATCCCCCTTGATAACTGATTCCATTTCTCATCCTCCACCCCCTCAAGGTAATATCTAATGTCTCTTGTCTGTCTTCAGCAAGAATCCTATCAGATAGTTTTAGCCAGAATCTCCATTATCCCTGATGTTTTCTGTTAGCCATTTTCCACCCACTGCTTCCCATCCTGCTCCTTGCCTTTCAGTTCCTTAATGTCCATGCTGCACTCAGTCAGAGTCAAGCTAAAACTCTCTCCGCTAGTTCAGGACCTTGTTACCATCGTTCATGCACCCATTAATATGGTCCTGGAATAAAGTGTAGCTTGCTGCACCTTAATAAGTTTTGTTAAATATTTTTTTCTTTGACAACAGGAACTAGATTTACAGGAAGGGAACATTTGTTATGAAGTCCTTTTTGAGAGTCATAATTGAGTTTAGATTGACGTTCTAGATGTTTATAGACAGTTGGAGATATGAAGAAGTAGCCAAAGGCCATACAGTGAAATGCTAGTGTCCTGGTGGTTTGTGTCTGTGTATTTGCATTGTGCATTTGTGATTGGTTCATTGTTTAATGCTTGGATTGGTGGTGTCAGTGCTGCACCCCACTAGGGGTGGAGCCAGGATGTGGTGTAATGGCGGGGAAGAGGGTGTGTCTCTCTCTCTTGCTGGTTTCCACTTGCTGTTTTGCAGCCGCCATGAACTGCAGCCCCGCCATGCCACCCTGCCTTGGAGCCAACTGAGTATGGCCTGAAACCTCCAAAAACTGTAAGAAATAAACCTTTCCTTCCCCAGCTTTGGGCATCAGGTATTTTGTCTCAGCAACGAGTGAAAAGTAACTAAGACAGCTAGTCTGTCACTTAATGTTTTTAAATACTTCTTTTTCTTTCTGTCTTTTGCTTTAAAGACAGGGTCTTACTAAATTACTAAGTTGCCTAGACTGGGCTCAAACTTGGTTCTTCTGCTTCAGTATCTCAGAGTGCTGGAATTATGACTGTTCATCACTATGCCTGAGTTAAAGTTATTCCTGAAGATGAGACAGTTAAAGCATTTCAAAGGGAAGGGGTACCTGACTTTATCTGGTCAGAAATAGGAGAACACCTGGAAACAATACCTGGGAATCCTAGAAGTTCCAGTGTAGGAGTGGAATGGTTGCTATCCAATCTGAGGTTCATACAGCATCAAGTCAGATTCTTTTTTTGGTATCGGGGATCGAACTCACAACCTTGCACTTGCCAGGCAGATGCTTAGGCCACTGAGCTAAATCCCCAGCCCATCAAGTCAGATTCTTAAAATTTAAATTAATAGAGTCAGTCATCTACTTTAAACCCCCAATCTCCTTTTAATCTTCACTTCATGGCATTCTCTAGTATTTGGCTTCACTCAGTTTCTGTAATGTCAGAATATTAATTCATGCACTTCTATCTTCATCTAAATTGTTCCCACTCTTATTTCAAGCTCCAGTCAGGTCTTCCATTTAGGGAGCCCTCCTCCCTAAATACATCCTTGCATATTAATCATGAAACTGAAGGGCAAGGCTTAAATCTATTTGCAGTTAATTAAATTACTAAACAGTCACAGGAAGAAAAAATAAATAAGTGAGGAGAAAGGATGAGGGTTCATCCAGAGACCAGTAGAAGCATATTTGATAGGCATTAAGGAGGCAGAACGCTACCATAAGAAGGGAAAGTGCAATCATTTTGGGTGTCACTCAGATTTTGTGTGAGGCATTGCAGGTGAAGGGGGATGTTCATCAGGATAGAGAATGTGACTGAAGCATGTTTAGGTGCAAAGGATGATGAGACATGGTTAGGTTTGCTAGGTATGAGATACCTGTAAGGGTTACCATTCAGATATTTGCTAGGAGTTGGTACAAATGTCTAGTTCATAAGAGATCTGGAACTGGTGAGAGGAACTTGAAAGCTTTATGTGGAAAATATCATCTGAAGAGAAAACCAAAACTTAATTACAGATAATACACTGTCCAAACATGATTCCAAAAGAAAAAAAAAATCTAGAAAATGAGTAGTGCATGAAAGAACAAAGGAAGAGAGATGGCCATGAAAACCAGAGAGAAGTGTCTAGAATGCCAACTTCACAGGACTAAATGCTTGAGAGGCTGAAAGAAGCCCATAGAAATTGGCAGTGAATTCATACCCAGTGACACTGGAGAGATGCATAATGACTTTGCAAGAGAAACTGAAGAATGAACATGAGAGTTTAAGAAATAAAGTAATTAAAAAACTGATAGGCTAGAGATTTTGCTCAGTAGTAGAGCCTGCCCATGGACAAGGGCCTGGGCTGGAGCCCCAGTATTGCCAATAATGCTGATGGCGATGGTGATAATTAAAAATGGACCAAAATTACTATATGAATTTAACATAATGGCAATCTTAATAAAGGATAATGACTAGGTAAGAGCTCTTGGAGAAATTTGGGGTGCTGTGAATAGTTTTTTAAAAAATCTGGATGGCAGATATACAAGTGTGTTCACAGCATAAATATAGATCAAGCTGTCTACTTAGACTTTCTGCACTCTTTTCTACATATATTAGAATTTGATCAAATTTTACTTAAGCAAAAGACTTTGATGGGTGTTCACATTTAGTTTGGTGAACTCTGAACATTTAATGCTTCAATTTATAATATAGGAACAAATGTTATACTCACTATTGTATAATCTGATTTGCCAGATGCCTAGACAATATTTTTCTCACAAGCAAAGATGTATTTTTTTCTTTTTTCACTTTATTAATCATTAGCTGTAGATAAAATCCAACAAACCTATGTTTTCAAACTTCAGCACAAAAGAATGTCACAACCCATGAGACTACTGATAAGATCCAAGGCTGTTACAAAGTTCATACCATCAATGAAGGGTTGGAAAAATGTTCAAGGACTCAGAACAAATAAGGTGGAGTTAGTCTACATAGGGAATGAATGGAAACCTTCTTACATCTGAAGTTGATCAAAACAGCTGATATTCCTTTAAAAGAATGACTATGAGAAGGAAATGATATTCTTTTAGAGACTATTTAATCATACAAATGTAACCTGTGACCTAATTCATTGCAACTAATATCTTGGCACTTGCCCACCTCCAAGCTTGAAGGTATCTTCTCTTCGCTACTCTAAAAACATCATTTTGCAATAAACTCTATCAATACACTACCAATACACTAGAAAAATGAAATATTTTGTAATAGACACAAAGAATTGAACAGCAAGTGCTGCTTGCTGTTCACAGTGTTAAAATATGGCTTCTTGGAGATGTCTTTAATGCTGTGACTCAAATGACTGATTCACTAAGCAGGAAGACCAGACTTTCTCACTGCTTCTATCTCTGGAGTTGGGTCATGATCCTTCTCTTTCTCTCTGTTTATCCTGTGCTACTGTTATGGTTTGTATTTGGATGGCTCCCCAAGCCTCATGCAGTCATGGAGGTTGTTGAGTCTACTATTTGTGATTGGTTTTTGTCTAGTGCTGGGATTGATGATGTGAGTGGTGCACACACTCACCCAGGGGTGGATAGCTGGCATACAATATAAGGGAGGGAATGGGTTGTGCCTTTCCCTTTTTGCTTTTGTTGCTTGTAATCAGCAAGAACAATTACCCCTTAGCCACGCCACCCTGCCTTGGAACCAGCTGAGTATGGACTGGAACCTCCAAAAACTATCAGATAAATAGTTTCTATTCCTTCCCTCATTTTGGGTGTCAGGTATTTTGTCTCAGCAACAGAGAAAAGTAACCAAGTGTTGATTAAACTTTGTTCATGCCAATGGATTCTAAAATAGTTATAATCTTTTGGTATGTATTAGACCATGATTTAGACACTTTCTTTATTACTGAGATAACATGTTTTAAAGATATCAACCCACGTTTATCTGGCTTCAGAGCAAAAGTGACATTAGGGAAAGGCCTGCTACAAAAGAAAGCTGCTTATGTCATTTTACCAGGAAGCTAAGAATGCAGGGAGGAACCGGGGAGGAAGATACACCCTTCCTGTCCCCAGTGGCTAGGCCCTTCTAACAAGGATCTACTTCTCAACATCACATTTAGCTGTAGCACCCCCATGGTCCAATCCTATTCCAAAAGACCTCCTTATCAGTACATAGTCTCTTGGGGGACATCTAGATATAAACCATAGCAGATGGTAAATATCAGTCTGCATTGGAAAATGAGTGTCACACCTCTTTCTCTACAATACTTCACTACACTACCATGGCAGTTCATAGAACTACTACTATAGTTCACTGTCTGATGAAAGCCATCCTAAATTTAACCATCAGTTACAAAAAGAACACAGAGGCCAGCTGAGACCAGTCAACCACCTAGATCCAGGAGTC
This sequence comes from Dolichotis patagonum, assembly GCA_004027295.1. Taxonomy (NCBI): domain Eukaryota; kingdom Metazoa; phylum Chordata; class Mammalia; order Rodentia; family Caviidae; genus Dolichotis; species Dolichotis patagonum. The sequence continues at coordinate 9,818 of PVJX010049456.1, forward strand.
AGATGAGATGATTTACACACTATATCTAGACCACATTGGGCAAATGGATGTCTTCTTGTGCCTCCTATCAGTTTATTTCCTTTACTGAGAAGGGAGCTGCCTTTTCAGAGTTGTGTGTTCCATTTGTTGCACAGATGTTCCATTGATTTGCCTCTCATATGCATCCTGTGACTATACTCCAGTTATATCTCTTTTGCAAAAAGGCAAGGAAATGGCTGGAGGTATCTTATGTACAAGCTCTTTTTACTTTATGAGATAATCCTGACTTCTGTTCCCAATCCAAATTAGATCTAGATGTGATGGTGCTCGTGAATATCAATGGCATACCCTGGCATAAATAATTTGCCATCTCTTAAACTACCTCCTGACCAAGATGACTGCAGTGCTCCACACTCAGAGGAGACCTACTCAAGCTTGCTAAAGGTCCTTATTGAATGCTATAACCTCACTGGCATGTGTGTGCCCTCTTCAGGAGAAACTGAGTGAATTCAGACCATTTAGTGCTCAATCTTTATTTCTGTAATATGTAAATCAATCAGAATTTGGGAACTTTTTCAGATGATGGCCTGAGAACACAAAATAGTCAGACTTCAGGCTTTGCAACCTCAAATGCACCATGTCCCAGAATGGTGATGGTCTTGGGAATTCATTCCTTGGAATTGGGTTGAGAGTGCTCACCAACCCAGATCCTGGTTCCCTAAGGCTAGAAAGAAGGAAATCTGGCTACAGCTACATCTGATGGCAGTCCCTGGCATCAGCCATATGATGTAGGTTTTAGGCAGATGTGTGAAGGAAGAGTTGTGGGTCAGGAAGGCTTCCACCCAGATTCACAAGATGGCCTAGGGGGCCAAGCAGTGTGCCCATGATAGGGCAGTGTGTAAACCTGTGAGTGTGAAACTAAAACCGAAGGCACAGGGAAGATCCCAGAAATTTAGAGAAGCCAGTAATGTGGATCATTTGAGGAAAACTGCTACTTATAAGTAGAGCCAGCCCAAGAGAGAAGCCGTGGGAGCTACAACCAGAAGTGTCATAGGGGCAGACCATCTCACCCTTTGGAGTTGAAAACTTGCCACATATTTCTGGGGATGTTGGAAGCAGAATTGCAGCATTTGATGTGTGCCTTGATGGATTTTGGTGTTGCCTTGTTCCCATTCCTTGGTATCCCCCCTGAAAATAACTTTTGATGGAAATTTCTATCTTGAGCCATTGAGTACTGGACATGTTTAAT
>PVJX010049457.1:0-11056 GCA_004027295.1 Dolichotis patagonum
ACCATGTGATATTTAAGCTTGTGTATCTGATTTTTTTTACTTATCATTATGATCTCAAAATGCATCCATATTCCTATAAATGATTCAAGTTTATCTTTCTTTATGGCAGAGTAGTACTCCATTGTATATAAATATTACATTTTCTTTATTCATTCACCTACTGATGGACATATAGGCCACTTTCAAGATTTAGCTATTATGAATTGTGCTACTGTAAACATAGGTAAACATATGTCACTGTAATATGATGTCTTTAACTTTTTCAGGAAGATATCTAGAAGGGAAATACCTGGGTCAAATGGAATTTCTAGTTTTGCTTTTTTTAAAGAACTGGCTCTTTAATTCATTGATTCTTTTTATTGGTATTTAAGTTGCTATTTCATCAATTTCTGCTCTGATCTTTATAATTTCATTCCTTATAACTAGCTTTGGTTTTGGATTGTTGTTTTTCTAGAAGTTTGAGGTACATCACTAGGTGATTAATTTGGGCTCACTCTGTTTTTCTGATGTGAGCATCAGAATGTGGGCATTCACAGCTATGAACTTCCCTCTTAGGTCTGCTTTCATTATCTCCCATAGATTCTGGTATGTTACACTGGCATTATTGTTTTATTCTAAGAATTGCCCAATTTCTTCTGTGACCCATTGATTATTCAAGAGAATATTGTTTAATTTCTATGTGTTTGTATCATTTCTGTGGCTTCTTTTGCCACTGATTTCTACTTTTACTGCACTATTCTCTGATAATATATGCATGGTATAATTTTAATTCTTTTGCATTAACTTAAGCATTCTTTATGGGCTAGTTGTGGTTTATTTTGGAAATATTTTGGAAAATGTGCTGCTGAGAAGAATGTATATTCTGTTGTTAAGTGGAACACTACAGATTAAGTCTGTTCAAAGTTTGTTTCAACTCTGATATTTCTTTGTTGATATTTTGTCTAGTTGATCTGTTTATTTGTGACACTGGAGTTCCAGGGTCCAAAATCTAATCATGTTTATGTTTCTCTGATCTTTTATGGCCCATGTTGCTTGTTTTATGAAGTTGGGTGTGATAGTATTCAGTGTATATGTATTTATAATTGTTATCTCTTCCCACTGAGTTGTTCCTTTAACCAATGAGTAACGACTTCTTTGCCTTTTCTGATCAGTTTTAGCTTAAGTCTATCTGTGTAAAAATAAAACAGCTACCCTAGCTTGTTTTTCCAGTTCTAATTGCATGGAATATTGTTTTCCATCTTTTGATTTTTAGTGTATGAATTTCTTTATGAATTAAATGTGTTTCTTGTATACAGCATACTATTGGATTTGATTCTGCTAATCTGTATCTTTTAATTAAGGAATTGAGATCATTCACATTGAGAGTTATTACTGAAAGGTACAATAGTGCCTCAGTTTACAAAACTTCTGTTTGTAAATAATTTTGTTTGCAAGCAGAAAAATTTGGCACAGTTTTGTTTTTGCTTTCAAACTGCATCAGGTGACAAACACAACCACAGCCAATATATGCAAAGATTAATTCAAATGGATCAAAACCTAAATATAAAGGCAAAAATTATAAACCTCTTAAAAAAGAAAACATAGGTATAAATCTTCATAACCTTGGACTCATTTCTTTGAATATGACACCAAAATCCCAAGCTCCCACAAAAATTAGATAAACTGTACCTCATCAAGATTAAGAGCTCTTTGACTTCAAAGCATGCAATCAAAAAAATGAAAAGACAACCCACAGCATGGGAGAAGATATTTCCAAATCATATATAAAGGACTTGTATTTTAAAATTAATTTTTTTAGCTGAAAGAAACAACATGACTTCAGCCAAAGCAACAACTCGGGCTACACCTGCTTTTACTTTAACTAACCCACTGTGAGCCATTGTCAGTTGACTTTTAGGTTTTAAGAAATTTTTGATGTACAGTAAGGTTTGGGTTTTTTGCATGTAGATATCCAGTTGTTCCAGTATATTTATTGAAGTTACAATCCTTTCTCCATTTAGTTGCTTTTGCATCTTTGCCAGAAATCAATTGTCTGTTATGTGAGTATCTATGTTGGGACTTCATATTGGTACTTTGGTGATTTGTCTATCTTGATATTAATGCTGTTTTGTCATAATTGGTGTAACTTTGTGATGTCATGGTATTGGGGATGGTTGGAGCTGTAATTTTGTTCCTTTATCAAAGTTATTTAGACTATTCTGAGTCTTTTGTATTTCTATAGAAATGTAAGAATCAAAATGTTAATTTTTGTGAAAAATGATGTTGGCCTTTTGATAAGGGATTGTGTTTTCTGATCTTTATTAATTTCTTATATTCATTTTTTGTTTTATTCTGTCTTTTATTTTTAATTTCTTAAGGAAAGATATGAGAATATTTCATAACTTTCTTCTTTTCTCATAAATGTATTTGGTGTTAAAAAATAAACTTAAATAAATAAAATTTTGGTAGGGACCCTAAAAAACATAGAATTTTTAAAATTTTTTTAAAATTGGTACCAGGGATCAAACTCATGACCATGTGCTTACAAGGCTGCCGCTTATGCTGCTGAGCTAAATCCCCAGCCTCAGAATTTTTTTAAAATCCTTAAAACCCAGCCAGGCATGGTGGTATACACCTGTCTGTAATCCCAGCACTTTGGGAGACCAAAACACACACAGTTGTCCTTTGGTATCCTTGAGGTATTAGTTCCAGGATTCCCACAGATATTAAAATATGAGAGTGATCTGGTCCCTTACAGAAATAATTGTACACTGTATTGTTTAGGGAGAGGCAACAAGAAAAAAAGTCTGTACATGTTCAATATAAATGCTGTGTTTTTTCTGAGTATTTTCAATCCATTGTTGGTTGAGTAGACATAGATATAACTATAGATACCTACGATACCAAAGGCTGAGTGTGTGTGTAAATAGATATTTTGTTCATCCAATGATCAATTGATAGACATTGTGTTGTTTCCACTTTAAGCCATAGCCCTAAGCAATAAAAAGAATAAAGAATTAATACATGTTACTGCATAAGTGAACTTTGAAAACATTACATTGAATGAAAAAGACATAAAAGGTCATATATTTTCTTATTACATTTATATGAAATATCCAAAATACATCAACCTATAGAGACAGAAAGTGGTTTCCAGGGGTTAGACGAAGGAGAAATAAATACCTAATGGATATGGAGTTGCCTTCTAGAGATGAAAATGTTTTAGAAATAGACAGTGGTTGTACAAACTTGTGAGTATACTAAGTCATGTACTTTAAAAGGATGAATTATGTCTCAAGGAAAAAGAAAAATAGAAGGACAGATTTACCCATGGGCTGTAATTTGTTTTCTCCTAAACACTGTTGTTTAGAGTTACACCGACCAGAGACAGGATTCTAATTTTCAATGTACAAGCTCTGTGACCTTGGACAATTTATTTAATAGGTTTAAGCCTCACTTTTTTTCTATATGGGATGAAGCTATATCCAGTATCTCCCTCTTACTTTGTGAGGATAAAGTTAAGTCAAATATAAATTCTATGAAGGCATTCTATCTCCAAGGCCTTGAGTTGGCAAGCATTCAATGAACATGAAAGAATAAATAAAGGATTTAGCACAGTTGCTGCTCATGGTATTAAATGACAATAGCATACTCTTATATAATACTTATAGCTGATGTTATTCTAATTGCTTTACAGAACTTTGACATTTAATACATAATATTATCATGATCCACATTTTCCAGATAAGAAAACTAAGGCACAGAAAGTGTAACTAACTTGCCCCAAATCACAGAGATAACAAACAGTAGAGCAAAACTAAACCCAGGCAGTTAGAATCCAATATCTATGTAATAAATATTGAATGTTAATTATTATTATTATCACAGAGCTTAAAACATATCCAAAGCTATTGACTCATTTCTCCCTTTGATATCTAAGTACGCATTAGCTCTTCTGCTTTGCTAGCATTTGATTTAAGGTAAGGATACCTCCCAAGTCTCTGACATTCTGCTAGAAAATATATTCATTCTTTCATCCATCCATCTATTCATTCATGTATTCATCCAGCATCTATAGGTTCTCCACTGTGTTCTAAGCCCTGTGATACATAGAGATAAAAAGATATATGGTACTCTCTATCCTCAAAGTGTTCAGTGTAATCAAGAAGATTCTAGTCTGTAGTGATGAGTACTGTTGTATAGATTATATGTAAGGATGCTCCAGAAGCAAAGAAGACCCAAGGGGATGGTATGGAGGTAGAAGGAGAAAAGGGCTGGAGAAAGTTGTACCTGGAAAACATTTCAAAGATGATATGGATCATTAAGTGGAGAAGAGGAGATTTAAGTTAAGAATGAGGTTTAAGTACATACACAGGCTGAGAGCCCCAGGATCCCTTGGTCAAACTCAGGGAATGAACAGCACAGAGTGCAGCATGACCAAAAAGCCTGATTACAGGGGGCACTGAGAAAATTCATAAGGGCTCAGGTGTCATGCAAGATGCAACTAACTACCCAATATTCTCTACCCCCTCACCATACTTTATGTTTCTTTGCAGCACTTATAACCCTCTACAATATTATTGATTGATTGATTGATTGTCTCCTCCAAGAATGTGTGCTCTCTCTCCCTGAGGTCTTTGCTTTGTTTGCTGGTATATCCCCTGAGAAGGATATAATGAAGCCCCATATACCTGTCACCTAGCTTCAACAATTTTTGCTATCTTTCTTATTTCTTCTATCTTACATTTTTCCAGAAGAATTTTAAAGCTAATCTCAGGTTTCATATCATTTCACAGCTGATGGCCTGTAAATATTTCAGTATGTATCTCTAACAGATAAAGATCTTTTCTTTTGGCAGTGAGAGCTCCTAGGGTCAAATCCAAGGCCCCAAGTATGCTAAAGATCTACCACTTAAAGTAATCGTAATACCATTATCAAGTGCAACAAAATTAATGATCTCAATATTGTCTAATATCAGTATCTGTTACTCAGTTGTCTCAAAAATATCTTTTTTCAAGGATTTGTTCAAATTTGGATCCAAATAAAGACCATATATCCTGTATGTACTTTTCAGTTTTAAAGCTACTTGGTAAATTTTTAGGCCTCATGGATAAGTAGAGACTACTCAGCTGGAAATCCCTCTAAGCGTCCCAGACTCCCTATCCCCAGGGCAGTGGTGAAACTTTTAGAGCTTTCAGTGGTACAAACAGCCCACTGTCCGCATGCATGCTGCTGTAGGTTCATCACCATTGCCCTGGAGGCTTCAAGATGGCCCCTTCCTGCTCAGAAAAAAGAGCTGGCCATTCAAGACCCAAGCTCCTTATTGGATATGTTTCTGTTCCCCAATAAAAGCTAGAGACATTACACTGGGTTGGGATGGGGAGAGAAAAGAGAACCAGAGAAATGCCTTGCCATCAGATTTGTGCTCTGCCTCCTGTCCAGTCACTACCTCTCTGCTGACCTCATACAGTAAATCTTTGGTTCAGCTGCATAAAAGTAACAGTAATTACAGTCATTCCCAATAGTTGCTTGCCACTATGCCTAGTAACACTACAGCACAATAATCATTATGTATACCATTAATGATGTGTCAGACTGATTTTTGTCACAAGTTTTATTTTATTTCCATATTAAACTGCTCTGGTAGGCATAGATTCCAGAGCTTTTTGCTTCTATTCCCTACCAGAGAGTAGGAGACCAGCTGATAGCAAGCTTGCAACTGAACGCCTCATCCTGTCCTTTCTCTTCTCCTACCTTTCTACCTCATCCATGCTATCCACTTGCCTGTCGGCCCTTCCTATCTGTGGGCTGCATATGTGAGCTCAGGCAGAGTGATTCATAGTGCCAAACAGAAACACCAAAACCAAAACACTGGATGTGGTGTTGTATAACTGTAATCCCAGAACTTGGGAGGCTGAGGCAGGAGTAATACCACAAGTTTGAGGTCAACCTGGACTATATACAGAGTCTTTGTCTCAAAAACCCAGAAAAAAAACCCTTAGATCTTCTGCCATGTCAACTACTGCCTCCCTCCACAGAAACCTCAGTCAGGCTTCTTATTGACTCACCCCATGTAACATCTTCATTATTCTTTCCATTCTGCAATGAGTAATGTAAAATGAGCCACTATGACTGAAGTCAGAAGGAGGACCGATAGCCTTGGGTGATGAGCAGAGCTTCTGCAGAGCCACAACCTGGTCAGGCTCCATAAACTAGGCATTTATCTGCAGTGGTGGATGTATTTTCAGTTTTCAGAGGTACTCAGTGGTGCTATCAATGCTGCTGGGCAGCTTCCTGAGTAGCAAGCATGGGTGCCTGATGGGCCTTCCCTTGGATCCTGGGTAGACCCAGTAAGTGATTTAAGATCATGTTTGTTCAAATGCTCATTCATTCACCCAGACTTGAATGGAGGCGGTCTCTGTACCCTGCCTTGTGCTAATAAATCATCTTTGTGCCAATGTGGCTTTGGCCCCTAGGACCTGCACTCATAGTCTAATGAGGAAGAAAGGCATGTAAACAAATGTACTAGAGTGAGTCCAAGAACTGTAACAACCCTTGTGGAGGGCTGGGGGAAGGAACAAGGAACTCTGCCTTTGGAGAGTCAGTGAAGACTTCAAAGAGGCTACATCTAAATGATTAGTAAGACCAGTCTAAGCTGAGAAAGGAGGGCCAGGCATTCTCTGCAAAGAGAATGTCAAACAGAAAGGCAAAGGGATGTAATCAAGCATAAAGGAACCCAGGATCCTTTATGCAGAAGTAAGGCAAGCAAGTTAGCATTAATGTATCTCATGACTTTTGTAAGTTAAGGTCAGACTTCAAGGTAGACCATCATTTCCATTATGAGTTTTCTGCCTTTGCTTCTCTACCTTGCTTTTGTGGCAGTAGGTTGGCCTTTTTGCATTTCCTGTGAACTTAGCTCCAAAGCTGATGCTGTAATATGCTGTTTCATCTTATTGATCCTAAATTTTGCACCAATCACATTGGCCAATTGAATGGCTTCACTATCTGCTATTGCAGGTTTCTTGGAGTGGCAAAAAGAGACCTTTTTTCTCTAGAGTAAAGCCCAAGAAATCAGAGCCTACCATGGATAAGATGGCACAGTCTTCTGTATATCTGTATGCCATGTGATAGTGATTTGCTGCCCCATGTCTGTTGTCAACCAAATGGTGTGTTTGTTTAGCTGCTGATTGCTATGTTCATTAGAGGAACATTAGAACTCTCAGTTTGAGTGTATTGCTACTCATCAACTTACGCTGATGAATCATCCTTGTGTGAATTTCTTTTTTCTTTTTTTATTTTGAGATAGGGTCTCATGATGTAGTTCAGACTGACCTTGAACTCACTATTTATCCCAGCCTTAAACTCAGCAATTCTCCTGCCTCAGCCTCCTAAGTACTAGGATTACAGGCATGCACTACCACACACAGATCCTTGTGTGGATTCTTAAATAAACTATTGGAAGACAAACCCAAGTATTCCTTTGTTAATCTGTTGATGAGTAAAGCTATGGACAGAACCTTGAAAGGGTCCATGAGCCACAAGTTGGAATTTTTGTAACGGAAATGAAAGCCCTATATTTAACTGATTGCTTAGAGCTCTCCAAGTTTCTTCCTTGGATCCTCACAAACAATCTTTAAGGTTGATGAGATAAAGATTCATATCCCTATTTTCTCAGTGCATGGACTGAGCTTTGCAGGATTTAGTGGTTCCAATGTTACTGGACATCAAGCCCCTGATAACAACTCTGAGGAGGAGCCTTCTGAATGTCACATGCTGCCCTCCTTGGTGGATGGTGGATCACAGTGACACCTACACAATCATAGGACAGCTGGGAGTGAAGAAGCACAAAACCTATGCGGAACATACAGCACACTTCACTTCTGCGGTACCTCCAGGTATTTGCCAGATTCAACCCAAAGTAGTATAGTAGATAAAGAGTGAGAAAATACAACTTTGGTGAATGACTCTCCCTCAAGATATGGGTCATCCTTACCAGCAGGATCAGGTTCAACCTGCAGAAATCTATTTTAGTGTATTTAATTGCTTGTAAATTAAATGTTTCCTGGATATGCCACTGACTGTGAATAGTTAGAATCATTTCAAAGACTGAATTTTTGAGAGGAAATGGGAGAGTAGATGAAAAGGACTACTCAGAAGCGAGAGTCATTTGCTAAAGCCTGAGTAGGAGCGAATGTTTCCACCTTTTCTGTTTTTCTTTTTTTTTTATAATGTTACTGGGGCTGCCTGTTTTTCACCTACTCTGGCTGCTCTTCATTTTTTAATGTTTCTCTCATGTTAAGTAACGTCAGCTGTTGACAATGACCAGGCCCAACTGGCCACATGTCAGAGTCATTTATTCATTCACCTAGCAAAGGTGTATGGAGCACCAGGCCTACACCCAATCTCAAGGGTAAGGAAAAGAATAGGACTTTTTAGTTCCCACCACTAGTGAGAACACTGCCTAATTGGAAAGATAGGCATATAAATAAGCAATTACACAAGAATGTGATAAATGCAAGAAAAGAGCTCTGAGCTGAGCTGTGGGAACACGGGAAGAACATAGCCCATCTAGGGAACAAGGAACCATGCTGCAGATATATTCATCAGAGAAAAATCCCATGCATGATACATCAGATCTAGGCACAGCTCTCCTGTCTTTCTGCAAAGCCCATTGATCTATAATAGTACATCACAAAAGAAGGATGTGTTATTCAGAGCAGAGAGTTAACTATAGGGCTCAACTGGTGCTGGTCTTGACCCAACTCTCTGTTGTTTCTCTATAAATTATTTTTGGTGATTTGTTTGACTATACTGTCATTGTCCTCATTCTGCTTCTTCTGCTTTTCTTACCTTTTCTTCCTTCCTATTTAGATCTTACTCTTCCTTCAAGTTCAGTTCCATTGCTTCCATCTCCATGAAGCCTTATTCATTATTCAGCCCCCACATTCAGAATTAGTAATTTCCCCTGGACTAGAAAAATGACTCACTTTTTTTTTCAAGATAAGGTCTCACTGTTAGTTCAGGCTGGGCTTGAATTCGTAGCACAGGCTGGCCTTGAACTCCTGGTGGTCCTCCTCCTGCCTCAACCTCTTAAGTGAGATTACAGGCATGTGTCACTGCTGACCTGATGTACTTCTGACATTCCTCTTACTGTAGTTTCTTCTGCATATGTCCACATTCTCTACTAGACAGTAAGCTCCTCAAGGCCAGTGACTATATCTGCTTCAGCATTATCTCCCCAGAACCTACCACACTGCATCCTGCCCCAGGAGATAACCAGTGAATGTTTTTCAAATATTGTAATACCCAAAATGTCATGCTTGCTATCAGGCTATTCCTGAAAGAAAATGCCAGGCTTGGGAATATCCTGTACCTCTTTATCTCTCCTTGCAAATAGTTACAAATGGGGGTTAGTTGGTTGTTCATTTGATAGAGAATAAGAAAAATCATTGCTTATCAAACAATGGGAATTTCAGAGACAGAGATCCCCTAAGTTATATCATTGCAGGTATTTTTAAAACATAAAACCAGAGCTGGGCATGGTGGCATAGGGCTGTAATCCCAGAACTATGGAGGCTAAGCCAGAAATATTACTGTGAGTTCAAGGTCAGCCTGGGCTACAAAATGAGTTCATGGTCAACCTGAACTGCATAGTGAGACCCTGTCTCACAAAAACAAAAAAACAAAGAAGAAGGAGAAGGAGAAGGGGAAGGGGAAGAAGGAGAAGGAGAAGGAGAAGAAGAAGAAGAAGAAGAAGAAGAAGAAGAAGAAGAAGAAGAAGAAGAAGAAGACCCAGTGCCTGTAAACAAAGCACAAAGACACTGTCCCATTCAGATCATAAGTCCAAATCTTTGCCAAGGAGCTTATCATTTTGTAGGACTCAACCACAGTGCTGAGTGACAGGACAAATTCTCTTTGAAAGGATTTATACTGAATTAGCTCTACTTAGAACATATTAAGTATCAAGAATTCAAATTTTCCATGTGGAAATGTCCAGCAGACATTTATAAATGCAAGTCAGGGGCTAGAGCAAATACTGACTGAACACAGAGTCTGCACAGATATAATTAAAATAGCAACAGAGTGTGTACTCTTACAGAGAGAGAGAGAGAGAGAGAGAGAGAGAGAGAGAGAGAGAGAAAGGAGGCTGAGAGTACAACCAGAGGGATCCTGCACTTCAAAGACAGATAAAGAGGATCCAGGAAAGCAGGCTGAGAAAGAACAGGGAAAGCAGTGATGAGAAAAAGGTGACATCAAAAAGGAAGGGAAGTCACAACATATCCTGATGGAAGATCAAATAAGCTGAGTGATAACCATGAAGAAGGTATTAGTTTGGATGATTAGGAGGTCCTTCTTGGTTTCCTAAAGCAAGAGTAGCAAATACAGGGCACATATGACTCCAGCCCCCACCTCACCCACCGTGTAGTTGTATTGATAAGTTATAAACTGATCATGGCATATTTTCCTTCTGGATCTAGATCTAACCTCAGAATCCTCAGCACAATACTGCAAGCAATCTGTTACCAATCAATAAGACTTACCAACAAGCTGAAATCTTTTTGCCACCCTCTTCCAAAACAGCAGTACAATAGAAACATGAAGAAACCAGGCTTCAATGGGTTAGAGTGTCTGAGAAATGAGGAAACCAAAGCAGTGGAGACAAGAGGGGTTTTAAGAAATTTAGCAGCAAAGGGATGGTGAAAGGGAAGTTGCTTGGCATAGTATAAGGATCCACAAAAGGCAATATTTACTTACCCTCCAGTAGAATCAGTTTGCAAAGTCATCTTAGTACTTGTCAGCAACAAGCCAGGTAGAGCTATATCCCTTCTTCCATTCCCACTCTTGGATGAAGCAAAGTTTGATGTAAAAAGCTTCATGTATAGGCTTGTTTCCAAAATATTCATTTAATTAATAGACATACGGTATAACCAAACTTGGGCCTGCACATATTTATGAAGGAGGAGTTTTTTCTCCAATAGTGGGAACTTGAGGATCAGAGATGATGTGCAGAAGATACTAGTCTTAGCCAAGAATCTTCTCCCACATTCCTAAAAGCACGCCCTGAAGGAAAACCTTG
>PVJX010049458.1:0-11056 GCA_004027295.1 Dolichotis patagonum
CTAGTCAGCACATTTTAGAATAATTATAAACAATACAGGAAGTGCCAGGGACCCCACTACCCACTTGTCTGGAAGAAACCAGGAACAGGACAAGAGGAAGAAACAAAAGGCAGTCTTAAGCCTCCAATCCAAACAGTACTGGCCCAGAAGATGTAAACACAGAAGATATCAAGATTTCACACCTGAAGTTTCTGAAGCAACAGCATCTGACATAAAGAAACAACATTATGAAATTATAAAAGAACTTAACACAAATATTAATGCAAATAAAGGAAGATATAAGAAATGTAATAAAAGAATTGCTAAGCACATCTCAACAAGACACAGGTGGAAGAATAGAGGAGTATGGGAAAAGAGAGGAAAGCTTCAATGAATAACATAAAAGAATTTAGAACACATGAAACAGATTCAAAGAGATTACCAAGAAATGAAATCTCCATTGAAAGCTGACGAAACTGCTTGAAAGATACTAAAGATATACTATCAAACCTTGAAGGCAGGTTTGCAACTTGTGATCACAAAAGGAAAGATCTCTTAAAAATAACAAAGAACTAGGAAGTAACAAGACAAAGGATGGAGGATGACAATAGGATATATAACATAAGATTTAAAAATGTGAGTGAAGAATCAGGAATAAACACAAATGAAATACAAAGGCTACTTACAGAAATATTTAAAGAAAACTTCCCAGGCATAAGAAAAGGAAATGATATTCAGATATATGAGGCATCCAGAACTCCAGTCATCTATAACCAAAATAGATCTACACCAAATATATAATAATCAAGATCCTAGAAATTCAACACAAGAATAGGCTATTAAAAGCTGTCAGACAAAAGAAAGAGATCACCTATAAAGTGTAAACCCATCAGAATCACAACAGACTTCTTGACACAAATCAAGAAGAGCTTGGAGTGAAGTATTACAAGCCCTGATAGAAAACAACCTTCAGGGGGCTGGGGATTTAGCTCAATGGCTTAAGTGCCTTCCTGGTAAGCATGAGGTCGTGAGTTCAATCCTTGTTACCAAAAAAAAAGGAAAACAACCTCCACCCCATATTGATGTACCCTGCAAAACATCTCTCAAATGGAGAAATAAGATGCTTCCATGACAAAGAGGAACTGGGGGACTTCATGACCACCAAGCCAACCCTACATAAAATACTGAAGGACATTCTAGAGAGAGAGAGAAATAACCATGTTTTCAGGAACAGTGGCATAGGGGGCTCACTGAATGGGGCAAACATTGAAATGAAGGGGAAAAGTAGCAACCAATGGCAGAAAAATAGCATGGCAGAGATGAGGCCAAGAAGGTTGGCCATAATCACGAACATGGATGGCCGTGATACACTAATAAAAAGAAACACAGGCAGAATGGATCAGGAGGTAAGGTCCATTAAGATACTCTACATAAGAAATGTAATTAATCTGAAAGAGGGTTTATGGACTAAAAGTCAAAAATGAGAAAAAAATGCTCTATGTGACAGGGAACAAGACAATAATAGGAGTAGCTCGCCCATCAGCTGCAAATTAATTGGAAAGACAAAAGTTTTATACAATGCAGAACTACTCAGCTATAAGGAAGGAAAACCTTCAGGCTCTTGTAGGTAAATGGATACAACTTGAGATCATGTTCAGATGTAAAAAGGTTCAGGTAAATAGGAGGTTTCCTCCCTAATCTAAGAACTAAAGGAGTTAGTGGGATACAAAATGTGCAATGCACCCTGTGAAAGTGAAAGGAGAGGAATTGTCTAAAAAGGGAAGGCAGTGGACTTTTTAAATCTTGTATCATGATGTGAAACCCATATTGTTTTCATCGCTCTGTTTAGTTTGGTTATATTCTGTTCCAGTTTGTCTACTTGTATTAGATTTGATGGCATGGACAGCTATTCCAAAGATAGCAGGATATACTGTGGTAACAATTTTTTACTTCCTATTAACTTAATTTGAAGTCCTGTATTGATATCACCGCCTTGTTTTGCCTGACTTTATTTGAATCTGTTTTGTTTGATACTATGAAGTCTGAGGGCATAGGTAACTACTCTGAAGACAATAAGATTCAGTATGACACACATTCTGGTCTGACTGTTATCTTCTTTTGAAGTCCTGTAATTTCTCCAATGTTTGTTTTTATTTTTATTTTTCTGTGTACTGCCATGTTCAATTTTATTATGCTGATGATATGGGCAATTACACTGAAGATAACAAGAGACATTATGGTATCCATTGTTGATCATCTTGTATTTTGATATTAAGTCATTTACAATGTCCATCCTTTTGTTTTAACTGACCCATTTTGTTTTCCCTTATTTGATTTTCTTCTCTTCAAAAAAAAAATTAAAGCTAGAACTGCCATACTACCCACCCATCTTTTTTTCTGGATAGTTATTGAAAGACAAAAAACCAGTATCTTATGTATATCTACGTTTCTAAATTCATAGCAGCATTATTCACAAAAACCAACATATGAAAATAGTAGTGTCCATCACTTCATGATAATGGACAACCAAAATGTGACAAATATATAATGTATATATAATTATAAGTCAATTATATTATATTTTGTATAATAAGTTGGTAATATGGTAATACATTACCTTAGTTCATCAAAGATTCTGTTAGCACACAATTCAGTTCAAAAGGAGAAGCATTCAGCAAATGATGGTGATGACAAATTTACAATGGTTAATTTTGTATATTTCCCGATAGGAAAAGAGAAAAGATCGCAGTTATTGGTACCACCTGAGATTTCCTAATGACTCGTCTGTCAGATCCTTGAGTCTTAACAGGATTATATTCCAGGTCAAGATATTTCTAAGCATAAGATTATCTATGCTTTCCTGAGTCTGAGTCTTCTAATGAATTGCAATACTTTGCTATCCCCACCTATCACTGTACACACCTAATAAATAGTGACTGCTTTGGAAGAAAAGGAGTCTGATCCAAAAACATTGACTTCACAGCCATTGATAGAATACTATATTTGTGTCTGTTTTATTTTTCTTACCACATTCTTAAGACAATTGGGACTCTTGCCTGTGTTTCCAATAAGCAAAATTTTGCTTCCTTTCACATATTCCACATCAAGTGTGGAACACTATTTTCCCTAGAATTGTCGAGTCAATTAAACGTTTGAGCCAAAGTGCCTCTGACAGATGCTACCTTATTAACTATAATAATTGCATAATACTCATATGATAAGCTATTTTATTGCATTTTTATTCATAAAATGGAATATTACTTAGCCTTACATAAGAATTATATGCTGTTATTCATGACAATATAAGTGTACCTGAAGGATATATTACTATAAGTATGATGTAAGTATGACTTACAAGCAATGGATTATCTCAATTATATTAAGGATGTAAGATATTCCCACACAAAGGAGGAATACAATGGTGCTTATCAAAGCCTGCAAAAATGGATAAGTAAGAAAACTGATTTCTACATTTTACATACAGCATAGTAGCTACAATTAAATAGACTATATTGCATACCTGATTGCTAAAAAGATTATATTGCATCCCTGATTCAGCTAAAATGACAGACATTCTAACCACAATAAAAAAAAAAACATTGATTCATTGAGGTGACCAATGTGTTCATTTGATTGCAGTGGCAATTCTATAGTATATACACAAATCAATGCATAAAGTATACACTTTAAGTATATGTGATTCTTACTGGGCAGTTAATTATATATTAATAGAGCTAGAAAAAATAAACTAGTGTCACTATTAATATAAGATTACTTCACAAAATATTTCTTTAGATTTTTTCCTGTAGAATATACTTCGAGAAAGACTGACATTATTTTTCAAATTCATTTGGGATATTTCAAAATGTATGGGAAAATTTATATATCTCTATCTCTATATTTATAAAATAAATTTATAGTCCAGTTCCTTATCATCAGATACATTTTCTATAGGATTTAAGTCCTCTGAGATGATATATGAAAATGTGTTATGACCCCATTTGTTATCTATCTTGGTGAATGTTCCATAAATACATAGAGATATGTAAAGGAATTTCACATCCATCTTCTTTTTCCTATCTCTGTTCCAACACACATTCCAGAAATGGTCTCTTGAAAATTATTTGATAAGCAGGACTTATTTGACTATATTTGCATTTTAATCCAGGCTTCCAGTGATTTGCTTTGAAAGTTAATTAGGATAATTATCTTAATTCCTAGAAACTACCTAATTACTAGAAACTAAAAAACACTGATGAAAAAAGTCAAAAGAAATCAAAAAGTGAAGCAGTTTATCACAGCCATGAATAGGAAGACTCATCCTTAAAGTATCATATTTACACTAATTCATCCAGAGGTGCAAAGAAATTTAAACAGCAATTCAGTAATTTCTTTTTAGAAATTTACAAGCTGTATTAAGAATTTGTATGAAAATATAAAAGAACTAAACCAGTAAAAATAATGTTGAAAAATAGCAGTGTTAAAATGACTCATACTAATGGAATTCTATATATAGTATAAATTGCAGTATTGGGGAAAGATTATATGTAAATATATGAATAGATAACCCAGAAATAGATCCACACAGTATATCTATGTTTCTTTCACAGAAACAGAGAGAGAGAGAGAGAGAGAGAGAGAGAGAGAGAGAGAGAGAGAGAGAGAGAGAGTTATTTCAGAAACAGTACTGAGGTAACTGGATGCCCACTTTCAAAAATTATATGTTGATCAATATCTCACACTTTAAATAAAAGTTAAGACAAAATGACTTACATACCTAATGTTAAACCAAAAACAATAAACAGTCTGAAAGGTAACATCAGAGACATATTTTGTGCATTTGGGTTGCACAAAGATTTGCTAAACATAGCAAAAATGATTAATAAAAGAATGAGGTTATTAATTGTACTCAATAAAAACTGACATATTTTATTATGCAGATTCTCTTTGTAGAATGAAAAACAGTCAATGATGGAAGCAAAATAAGTGCAAATCATAAAACTGATGGAGATCTTTTTTCTAGAATGTATAATACACATGACTTTCAGAAGCAACAATTGAATGTTGAATGTGGAAAACACTTAATACAGAATATATACAAGAAAGTAAAGCAACTGGAAAGATGCTAAATATTATTAGTCATTCAAAAATGAAATGATGTCATTAGATTCCAATTTTGATACCTAAAATTTAAAAGTCTCTTCAAAACAAAGTTCTCACAAGAAGGGAGATAACCTGAAAATATCATTTTTGGTAACTGGAAAGCAAAAGTGAACACTTTTGAAGAATGGCCATTTGCTTTGATAAGTCAAATATACATTTATTGTAAGACATAGGTCTCCTATTCCTAGATATTTACCTGTGTAATGAAAAGTTACAACAAAGTGAAAATGTATGAACTCATATATATTCTATATTATCACATTTGAACAGTTTCTTTCATAATTTCAAATATCTAGGAAGTTCCTGAATATCTCTAATTTCAAAAATGGATTAAAGATGTTAAACAAATTTTGACAAGTCTGTAAAATGGAACAGTACCTATCAGTAAAAATGAATGCTTTGCTGCTATCTACAGGAATAGTCAAAGTTTTAACTGCATTATAGGAATGAAGCCAGTTTCAATGGACTATATACTCTGGGACCTTGTATTTATTAATTTAACATTAGACTAAAGGCAAAATTAGAACAGAAATGTTTCACTGTTTGTGAGGACCTAAGGAAAAGGAACACGTTGGGTTCAAATGTATAGGAAAATATTGTACGGTGAATTGAATGACATGGTTCCATTACAGTAGGTACTTCACAAAACCCACTATAATCATGATTTGGTTTAATATGGTTTTCTGAAACAAATCATCTAAAAAAATAAGAATTCAATATGGTTTCTTTATAAACTGCATAACTGAATCTTGTTTTTTTAAAGAAAACTGACCATGAATGATTTATTAGTTAAGTACAATGGCATATTCTGTGCAAAAATCCTAAACTGAAAATGCATGGATTTTGACCTGAGGAATAGAAGTAATTTTAAAGCAAAGTTGATAATCCAGATAATAAATCTGTAATACTGATCAAATAATGAACAAACAGAATGTCAAATTTTCTCTTTAATTATAGCAAAGTGAAAAGAAAACCCACAAATTGGGAAAAAATCTTCATGGACAGTTCCTCAGACAAAGGACTTCTGTCTAAAACTTATAAAGAATTTAAAAAACTCAGACCATTGAAATTCAAAGACCCAATCCAAAAATGGGCATCTGAAATGAATACACAGTTCTCAAATGAAGAAATACGAATGGCAAATAAATACACGAAGAATTGTGCATCATCATTAGTCATGAGAGAAATGCAAATTAAAACCACACTGAGATTCCATCTCACTCCAGAAAGAATGGCCACGATAGAAAAGACTACCAACAACAAGTGTTAGAGAGGCTGTGGGGAAAAAGGAACACTTCTACACTGTTGGTGGGAGTGTAGACTGGTGCAACCACTGTGGAGGTCATTCTGGAGATTCCTCAAAATGTTGGGTTTGGAAGTCCCATTTGACCCAGCTATCCCACTTCTGGGTATGTTCCCAGAAGAACTGAAAACATCATACCACAGTGATATATGTGCACCCATGTTTATAGCAGCACAATTTGTAACAGCCAGATTCTGGAAACAACCCAAGTGCCCATCAACTGAGGAATGGATAAAAAAGTTGTGGCATTTGTATACAATGGAGTACTACTCAGCTATAAAGAATGATCACATTGAGATATTTATAAATAAATGGACACCACTTGAGACCATTCTCTTAAGCGAAATAAACCAAACTCACAAGTGTAAATACCACATAGTCTCCCTAGTATGAGAGTTGATAAGAGTATATAAGACTTTATGGTAAGCAAGAGTCCCCATCTCATAGCTTTGAAGACTTGCAATGTTTTCAGTCATCAGTTGGAATGGTTTTATTCTGTTTTGTTTCACTATATCATGCGTGATGATATGAACAGCTGTTTTGAAGAAAACAAAACACTATGACAGCTATTGCTGATTTAATATCATCCTTCTTAGAAGTCCTGCCATGCTTCTATTCTTCTACTACCATTGATTCTATCTATCATACTGTGTCTTATTGGGATTTGAATATGTGTGATAGTTTAAACAAAAATTTTCTATCAAAAATGAGATATTATAGTACCCATTAATCATTTTCTGTTATTTGGTTCAGAAAGCCCTATAATTCTTTCACTCTATGCATGGCTTTATACTATTTTGTTATGTTTGATATTGTTGTATTTGAAACTATGCTAAACTATAGTAGAGTAAGTGATATGGTGATAGCTACTGTTGATGTCCAGTTGTCTTAATGTAAAGTACTGTGTTGCCTATGTTTTCCAGTTTTGATCTGCTCTGTACTGCCCACTTTTGTTTTATTCTCTTTAAAATAAAAATATTTTTTAAAAATTCTCTAAAATTATCTGACCATTAGACATAATTCTTTTTCATGAATCAGGGTCACAGAAAATTTTCAAAATGAACTTGTCTTTTGTTCCTTGAACAGAATATAGCCACTATGTTAATGCATTAGTTCTATCTAAGCTGAGAAAAAGCATGTTAGAAGATTCACTGTGCTTTTCTTTACTTCTAAGACAGTAGAAACTGGTGCTTTTGCTATATCTTTCACAAAATCTCTATTACATTTCTTATGAAATAAAGGTTAATTTAATTCTCTTTCTTTAATGGCTCTGTATAAGTAAGGAGATGCATCCATAAATAATTCAATAGGGTGATAGTATCATCATTAGTATTTACTGCTTTTTTCTTACACCATAATTAATAACAGGTTCAGCATGAAGACATTCACTTCATAGTTAACTTCTGACACCAGAGTTTTTCCATAGAATTTTTCATCTATGAATTTCTCAAAACATATCTTGAAGGATTCAGCATAGGAGTAAAAACCATATAAATTACTGTCATTAATTTATCATCAGGAAAGTTGGAAACAGATCTATATACATCAAAATGCAGGAAACAAAAGAGCACAACCACAGTGATGTGGGAGCTTCTGGTAGAAAGAGCTTTGTTCTGCCTTCCCTGATTGTGAGTTTTAAGAGGGTTTAACATGAAGCCATAGGAGATGAGGAGGAGGGCAAAAAGTACCATACACATGGCTCCACAATTAGCAAAAATAGTGAGGCCAATAAAGTGGATGCCAGTGCATGCAAGCTCCAACACTGTGTATATGTCACAGGTCAAATGATCGATGACATTCTGTCCATAGAAGGGGAGACTAGACACAAATACAAATTTAATCACAAAGTGTGCAAACTTCTAGCCCAGCAGGAGGAGGATCAGTAGGAGGGTGCAAACCCACTAATTCATAATGGCCCAAAAGTTCAAAGGCTTATATACGTCCACATGGTGAAAAAGGGCCACCACAACCCAGAGACCTCAGCACCACCAAATAGATCCTCTACAAAGATCTGGCCCATGAAGTCTGGAAAGAAGATGGTCTTTTTGCCACTGTGCAAGTCTACAGGCCACTTGGTTGAGATGACAGTTTAATAAACAGCATCAATAAGTGACAGTTATGCAAGGAAGAAGCACACTGGGGAACTCAAGGAAAGGTTGGAAGAATGAATCCATAGTGAGCAAGTTGCCCAGCATTGTCACAGTGTAGATGGGTAAAAACAGCAAATAGTGCCCTATTCGGATCCTGAGTGAAGCCCAAAAGTGCAAATTCTGCGACACTGTCACTATGTGTTATCCAGTGTTGTAGAAGTCTTGTTTCAGAGATGAATAGTGAGGATAACAGTACCTGACAGGAAACTTTGAACAGGACAATGATCCAACCTGTCAGAGAGCACATCTTCATCATCATATCTTCCATGATGGTGAACACACAACAAGTAATTAGTAAACATCAATTTAGATTCTCTTTCACATAGCCCAATGCGCTTATTGATCATTTTAATTCTTCCTAGATGATTTTGTTGGGCCCACAAATAGGAGGTTATTTGTCAGCAGACATCTGTAGAAAAGAAAGATGAAGCCATTACCATTTTCATACATTTCACACTTTCTTACAAATATGTTATTTCATGTCACAGAAATCAGAAAAGAGAAATAAGGCAAAGCCATCTGATTTCAATAAATCTGTTCCCTAGTCATGGAAATGAACAATAAGGGCATTAACTAACATAGATATGGACTTTTAAACTGATAGCATTTGTTGGGATTCATGTCACAGTACAATCTGTGCACCAAATTGACATCTGTTCATGAAGGCCCAGATCAATATTATGATAGTGCAGTATGAGGCTTTGGTCATGTGAGTGTAAGAGGACATTGAGTCTCACTAATTTTAAATCAGTAAGAGGCTGAACCATGAGATGAAAAAATATAAAATTACTCGACACACTATTCCTTGTAGAAAAATGTTTGTGTGTATCTGATTATCTGCCTTTTCAATATACATGATTCCTTTCATTTCATTCTTTTCTGTGCCAAATTCTTGATAAGTTTATGTACACTGTCATGATTTTAGTAAACTTTTTAGCTAACTTGAAATGACCCTTGACTGTCACTAACTTCAGCATCAGCCCTTCACTATGGCATTAGAACATCACTAAGCAGACTGAAGAACCATAGCATCCTGAAGGTATAAGTCCATACTTATTGTGATATGGAATAGATATGACTTTTTTTTAAAAAAAATCAATGATATAATTTGCAAAATCAAAGGGGTTGATATAGATAATCACAGAATTTATCCAATGAAATAGTCTACAACAGTCCATAAATAGGGAACAATGCTTTGAACTGCTAAGGTCTTGTCCCGCATCCCAAATCACTGGAGGACATACTGGAGGCTCCTGCAGAAAAATCTGGGCCATGACCAGCTACCCCTAGGCTGCTAGCAGCTGTGTGCATTCTGCTTTGGGAACCATAATTGCACAAGGTGATAGGGAAGATTTAGAACATTGCAACAAGCCAGTGAGGCCCCATTCTGCATCCCAAATCACCAGAGGAAACACCAGAGGTCCCTTTAGGACCATCTCGGCCTTCCCAGAGATTCCTGGGCTACCAGTAGCTGCCTACATTCTGACTGGGGAGTCAAAAGTGTGTACAGTGATTTCCAGCCCATGGGAAAGTTTTGGTGCATCACTCTGAGCCCCAAAATATAGGAAAATGAAAAAGCAATGTGCAATCTCAAACCTCCAGCCCATCTCAATCAAGCCTAGGAGACATGGACATAGAAGAAAATGTAAGCCATACACCTGAAATACCTGAAATGATAACAAATGAAATAAAGAAACAACACTGAGAAGCTATAAAAGAACTAAGATCAGAAATAATCTCACAGGAAATAGAAGAAATGATCAATGTTTGGAAAGAAATGATGAACCCATCCAAAGAAGGCATAGTTAAAAAATTAGAGGAACAATGCAAAAAGATGGAAAACTTGAATGAACAGTATAAGAAACAAACAAAATACTTTAAATAGATTCAAAGGAATATACAAGAAATAAAAAAAATTCCATTCAAAATTGGCAAAACCACATCAATGAAGATGAAGGTAGACTTGCAAACCTCAAACACAAGACTATAGCTAGTAAACAGGAAAGGAAAGATCTTTTAAAAATAACAAGGAATCAGGAAATGACAATTCAACAGCTGAAAAGTGGTGCAAAGAAAAACAATATAAGATTAATAGGCATAAACTTAAAAGGAAGTGATAACACAAATGACATTAAGAGGCTATTTACAGAAGTAATAGTGAAAATTTTTCAAAAACGAGAATGGAAACTGACATACAGGTAAATGAAGCATATGAAAATGCAAATAGTTTCTATTCCAGTACCATACTGACTTTATCACTGCAGCTTTGTAGTATAATTTTAAGTTGGGGATTGTGATGCCTCCTGCCTTGCCTTTGTTGCTTAGAATTGCCTTTGCTATTCTAGGTCTCTTCTGGTTCCAGATGAATTTTAGGAGTGATTTCTCTAGATCTATGAGGTATGTTAGTGGTATTTTGATTGGGATGGCATTGAATCTGTATAGTAATTTTGGGAGAATGGCC
>PVJX010049459.1:0-11055 GCA_004027295.1 Dolichotis patagonum
AAGATTGGCTATGTTATTTAGTATGAGCTCCCCATATGCAAAGATATGGACAACCATTTGGAAGAGAATGGGAGACAATATGACAGATAGTAAAGATCCTGGGTTGTCTAGCTTTGAAATTTATGCTTCCTTATGTCCCATTCTGTTCTGTTTTGTTGTGTTTAATTTTACACCCTTTTAAAATAAAAAATTAAAAAAAAAAGAAAATAGACATAAGACTTCTTAAATGTGATTTATTTAGAAGATTTTTTAAATGCTATTCTTTTATGGCTCAACTACATTGTGGGAGAAGTAGGTTAGGAGGGTTGTAGTCTCTCCATCTCCTACTGAAACAGCAGGCTCTTTGCGTTGGTCTGTGAGTATACCAGCTTCCTATGGAGTTAGTTCGCAATTAAGGCTTGCTTTTTTTATATTGTGTTCTGTTCTCTAGACAGAAGAATTATCAGCTCATAATTTGAATGCGTCCTTAATAGTAGTGACTTTTAAGGCTTTGGCTAAAAATTTGTTTAGCTAAAATAGTTTCCATAAACACGTTCAGCAAAAGACCTTAGAGAATTGACCTCTAGCAAGTTCTTTAGCTTCAATTAAGGATGATAGAAAAGAAAGAACACATGAAAAGCAGAATGCTCACATTGTTACACACTAGCTATTGGCATGTATAGTGTAGGACTTTTCAGGCATGATTATAGTGCAGGCCCCCACATCTAAGATACAGTATCTTCACTAATGCACACGCTGTAATAAAGTGTGAGAAGTCATGGGGTACATTTGTGATGGGGTGATATGGTGATTACTTTTGCTCTGAGCACCAAGAAAAGACAATTTTCATTGTTGATGTAAGGCTGTAAAGCAAATCAGACTTCCAAGCTGCTCTCAGTGGGACAAATCCCTAAGAGAACTCTGAGCCCCCCTGGTGACAGGCTGTGAGAGGAATTTTCTGACTTTCGTAGCAAGATCCAGAGAAGGATATGATGTGCTCTAGCTTTCAAGGAAATCATGTACAATGATAACTACAAATAAGACCAAGTTAACCTTCTGAAAAACTCAAAATAATATAAACACTAACACTTCAATAAATCCAGAATCTTCTGCATTGCATTGCGTGTTGAATTATCAGACACTTATTTCATATGGATGTCCAAGTTACTTTTTACAGATATAGATAGAGGAAATTTTTTGGTTTGCTTGTCTTTAGCTGACTTCATTAATTTTTTATACATTGAGGAACACATTTTAAAGATTTCTGGAAACCAGAATGGACAGGTATAGATTGTATAAAGCATACTCTTATGAAATTGCAGAGATGATCCAGTATCTTGTCATGTTTCTCCAGAGATTAAAAAGAAAAATGCCTAAGTTTTCTCTAGTAAACACTTTCAAAAAGATCCCTTCCAATATTTCTGAAATTTTAAGACTTATTATGTTACTCCTAGCAGAGAGATCCCTGAGACCCTTTTCAAACATTCTTATTAGTTCAGCTTGTGACACTGTCAGAATAGCTTGAGTATTGCTATTGACCTGTTTCTTCAGGTAACTCACCGCGGAAACCTTCCAGAGGCTGTGACTACTCGTTCAGTTTACTTCTAGAAAGATACAGCCAGCAGGTGCAGTGTATCAAGATGACAATCTCACATTTTAGTCCTTTGTAGGAAAATGGATGCAGCTTGAGTCCATAACACTAAGTGAAATAAATCGTACACAGCAGTTTATATTGCATGGTTTTCCTTATATGAGAAATGCAAAATATAAACAATTTAAAGAGAAAAATCAAAGAAAGATGATTGGAAAGAGGGAGACAGACTTTGTGGAGATGGGGAGGGAATCGGGGTGGAAGGAAGTAAGAAGGAGAGGTAAAAAGGATCGAGGTAGTGTATGTATGTGTGAGTATTCACAGTTAATATATTTAATATGAACTCAAGCATAAACTAATACTTTTTTAAAGATTATAATCCTTCTCTCATGGGCTTAACTTTCTAGTATAGATATTTGCTATTTTAGAACCCAATATAAGCATTTCCTTGTTAAATAAAAGGTGCAAATATATATTTAACATATACTTAGAGTGAATAACTTTGAATTGTCAGCGAAGGGATATTTTTACAAGAAAACATTTTATTTTGGAAAACCATCTGCCTTATTTGTGTGCAAAATTAATTAGAAGGAGACCAGCGATAAGCAAAGAAGAATTTTTAAAATAAATATTTATTTTAAAACCTTTGTATAATTTTAAGTCATTACTTATTTTTTCCCCTTTGGTACCAGGGATCAAACTCATGACCTTGTGCTTGGCAGGCAGGCACTTACACTGCTGAGCTAAATCCCCAGCTTGAAGAAGAATTTTTAATATTTGGTATAAAAGTAAAGCATAGGTTGGAAATATAGTTCAGTGGTACAGCGCCTGCCTGGTAAACGTAAGGTCCTGAGTTCAATTCCTGGTACCAAAAATGAACAAATGAATACATAAATAAAGCATAGAAGGGCAATTATAAATTGTCAAAATATTTGCACTTATAGGACTCAACAGCATTTGGGAAAATAAAACAACCGATCTAATGAGAATTTTGATATCAGATAATTCATTCCTCTGTTTTACTAAGTAATAATCTAACTCTTCTTATCTGGCCTATTCCTCTCAATAACAAAGTCCACCTCCTACATCTCATAATGGGCACTGGAAAGCAGCCGTGTCCCAGCCACAGGTGGCAGGCCATATGTGGATCTACACAGCAGGTAATGTGACCCCACAAGAGTGCAAATTTCCAAACACGCATTATTATGTAATTTTAGTGATATTTTCATGACTCAATTGCGCTGTATTCAAAACACAGTCAAAATCCATGCACTCAGGAAACTTGTTGAATGAAGTGCAGAGATCACCACTGATATTATTCCAGCTACCTGCACGTTGTGTGCTTGCCTATGAAGACAGGCGTGTCTTCTTATTAAGCAGGTAGGAAAGTTTTCACCTTTGTTAAGCTTGAGCCTGTTTTGCTGTTTCATGAAATAATAAACTAACATAAGTTGAAATAGGTTTTTAGCAGCAGGGGTATAGAAAATATACCATATTGTTCTAAATTACATATATAACATCGCTCACAGTAGAACAGTGAATTGCTTATTTAATAATCTTTGCGTTCCAGCAGGAAAGTTTCATGGCTTACCTACACTAACTATGTTATAGTCTGCATATGCAGCTCCAGACAATTCTCTCTTTGTGGCTCAGGCAAGCCAAAAGGTTAGGCACTGATGCTCCAGAGGTACATGTTTGAGAAGAAAATAGGTAAGTGGACTACACAAAAAGAAAACTCTGCATCCCAAGGCAAATGGCAGGGGACAACAGTAGTCATCAGAATGGGAAGAATGGTTTTCAAAGCTTATATTGGATAAGAAGTCAGTTTCCGTAACGTATACAGAATGCCTGATGGTCAGTACCAAAAACACCTGACACACCAAATAAAAGTAGACATTTCTCTAAAGAAAACAGGTGTGTGTGAAGGTGCACGTGAAGATGCTGACGGCCACCGATCATCAGGGACATGGGAGGACCTGGCACTTCACTCTGTTAGGAACCTGCAGGACAGCAGTGTTGGTGAGGATCCGGAAAAACAGGATCCTGTGAGCTGATGCTGAGAATGAGGCCAGCACAGAAACCACCGCAGTGCTTCCTCAGGAGTTACAAGTATGATCCAGAAACACACCTTTCCTGTTTTTACAAAAATAATTGGAATTATCAGATTAGGTAGATTTTTAACACTTCTACATGTATTGTGGCATTATTTGCACTAGCCAAGTTATGAGGACAACCTACATACCCATTCACAGATAAAAAGATACAGAAAATGTAGTATGAAAACACAAAAGCATATTATTCTGCCTAAAAAAGGAGAAAATTCTGTCGTATAGGACAAGGATAATTTTTCAGAACATTATACTAAATGAAACAAGCATATGGTGGGACTAATGCTGCATAATTCCACTAATCTAAGGTACCTAAAACACTCAAATCATAGAATCAAAGGTTGGAATGGTGGTTTTAAGAGGACTGGTACGGGGGAACGAACTGTCTCTTGTCAGCGGCCTTCAGGTTTCTATTAAGCAAGATGAATAAGCTCTAGGGACCGCTTTTAGCATTGTGCCTGTAGTAAACAAGACTGCACTATACATTTAAAAATTTTATAAGGGTATATCTCATGTTAAGTGTACTTAGTACAATAAAACAGTTTTAAAAAGGTGTATTGTACTCATTCTAATGTACATTTAACAACAATTTCTGACTCAAGTGTTAGAAGTTTATGCATCAGTTTAGCTTTGTGTATTTTCTTTATGGAAGGTGACATTTAAACACAGTTAATGGAGACAATGTTGCTGACGGATCTGACAAATCAGTGCTAAAAATGAAGAGCAAATATTACAAGTGCTTGATTATTCTGCCTGGATTCATTCATCTCGGCAGAAAAACACTTTTCCTGTGTCGTTCCTTCTAACCAGTGCAACAGATAGGTGTTTCAACATACAAACTTAAATGAACCAAGGATTCTTTTTGCCTAACAACTTGATTCCCAATTATCATTTCCATTCCAGCAGTAGCAACACGTTCTTAGTATCAGTTCATCTAATTCCCTTAATGTATGATGTGTGTTTTGACTCGAGCTGTGTTTAATCTCTTGGAGTTTATGTATTAGGTTCTCCCAAGAGACAAATAAGCAGAACCAATAGGATGACATATATATTCAACATACATATACACATATAGAGAGAAAGAAACAGGGAGACACTTTTAGTTACTGGTTTGTGAGATTGTGAGGTTCAGCAAATCCAAATCTGGAAAAAATGACAGGCTGGAGACCCAGGGAGCAGTAGTGGTTTGAGTCCACAGTTGGCTGGACTTTCTCTTTTCAGGGCCACTCAGTCTTCTTCTAGAAAAGCCTCCAACTGGCCAGATGGAGTTCACCACCATAATGTGTGTGATCTGTTTTATCTCAAAGTTGAGCTATCTGAATTTTAATCTCATCTCAGAAATAACTTCACAGACTAGACTGATGTTTGAGCAAACATCTGGATACTGAGGCCTGGCCAAGTCCATACATAAAGTGACCGTCACGTTTTATGTAATCCCATGGTGCTGGAGGTAGGAAAGGAGCCCATCTTATTTTTGGTAGCAGAACGGCACGCTGGTGCCCATGGAGAGAGCCAAGGCCGTGGTGTCCTTGGCACTGCTCCCCTGACTTTGCAGACGTGTGACTGCGTGTAGCCCTGTGGGGACAGGACCCATTGCTGCTGCCCTGCCTGCTAGGATCGAAGAACTGCGGAAAAGGTCCTGTGCTTCATCTGCGCGTAGATAATCAACTGCGCTTGCCTGAGTGACTTCTGGGAGCTGTGATTGTGTGGGCCGCACCCTTTGGGGGACCTGATAAGCTTCTGGAGTCCGTTTCCCCCAATTCTGAAGCCCTCAGAGACTTTCTTATCAGAAAAACCCCTTTCATCTCTGCCTATTTTTTAAAAAATCGCAGTGTTTACACTTTTTAAGCCTCAAAACTAGATTTTAGCAGCGTTTTCCTTTCGCTATTGCTGTGTTTTTGTTGGCTTTCTATGTCTCTGTTTTACCTAACATTCTTCTTCACCGATCTGTTTCAATAATTATAAAAGTAAAGTATATTTTTATTGATTTATTGCATAGATTGAACTTACTGTTTCAGAGAGTAACAAGCCACAAAGGCGATGACTTCCAGTCTATAAAAGAATGATTTCCTTGTGTAGTTCATAGCCATTTAAAAGTTCTCTTGTCTTTTATACAATCTTATTTGATATCCCCTTTCTTTCTCCTAATCGCCCCTCTCATGCTAAGGATGGAATCCAGTATTTAATCTGCTGTCCTGTATTAGCCTTCTTGCAGGCTCCAGTCAAATGAAGACATTTTCTATCAGACCACCAGGTGGCAGTGTTGGCCAGAGAAACTTTGACTTGCTTCTTGCAAACAGGCGTTAATAGTGATTTGATCCTAAAATAGGAAAGGAGAGAAGTCAGAGAAAGAAACAAGTAGCTAAACAGTAAAGTCTTGGGCAGGAAGTAACAACTCCCTTCAGCCCGAGTTAAGAAATAAAAATTCTTCAGGTGTTTTTACACTTCCATAAAACCTAGCTAAGCAACAGGGCGGATGCTTTTGGTCCACTATTGAGCGGACAGCATATTAGAAGCTTGGAACCTGGGTCTTACCCAAGGACTTGCACTCAAAATGTAAGTGTCACTGACTACATTCCTTAATCAGTCTTCAATTTCTTTACCTATAAATTAAGAATTGGAATTTGGCAATGTGCCTCAAATTGAAAATATTCTGCTTTAAAAATGTCAGAGGAGTAACACAGTGACCAACTTGTCTGCTGCAAACATGTTTCTTTCTATGCTCTTAAGAAAAATTACAATTAAAATGGATTTATGTAGCACTTATTTAAATAATTTTCTCTTGCTTTCAGATTTTCTTGTTTGGGAAACATAGTGTGACTTTAAAATGAATTTTAATTGAATTAAAATACGAATACATACCTATATGTTTATATATGTGAGTAATAAAACACATGTAAGCACCACTCAATTTTACAAAATAAAACATATTTCCTACCTCATTACCCAAGGGAAGTCTATCTTTTATTTCATAAAAGTCATGTAAAGGTTTGAAGATTTTCTTTTTTTTAACTATTTTTTATTTTAAAGGGGGTAAAATTTAACACAACAGAACACAACAAAATGGGACATAAAAAAGCATAAATTTCAAAGCTAGACAACCAGAGATCTTCACTATCTGTCATATTGTCTCTTGTTTTCTTCCAAATGATTGTCCTTATCTTTGCATATGGCAAGTTCATACAAAACAACATAGCCAATGTTTCACAAGATGTCCACTTCACTGGCTCCCACTTGCTAAGCAGGTGGGTGAAAGGGGGACACAGGACGGGGACGACCAGAGATGGGGGGGAAGCTTTTGTTTTGGAAGGCAGATGCAATAGTACGTTCCTTGTTCTCCTGGCACCCCAGGTTGCCTCATGGTGCAGGTGCCGAGATGCCAGAGTCTCTCTCTTTGCAGGCCGCCAAAGCCGATTTGAAGATTTTCTAATAAAGTTATTTTGCCCCAAATTTTGGATATCGGTAACTTCAAACTATTATCACAACCTTTTGTTTTGGAAGGTAGATGCAATAGTATGTTCCTCTCAGCTCACTCACTCCCCTCATTGTTACTTTTTTCTTAGAAAAATCAAGTTAACACTTAAAGCGCATTTAAGCTGGTGTATTCTATTGCTGTCACCAAACACCTGACATATACAATTTAAAGGGGGATGGTTTATTTTTGCCCATGGTTTCAGACCACTGCTGGCTCCAAGGCAGGAACATGGTAACAGAAGGGTATGGCAGAGGAAAGCTACTCACTTCACCCCACTAAGGTGCACCCCGATAACTTTCTCCAACTGAGCCCTGCCTCCTACCAACATGTTTAGTTATGAGCATCAGTGTTCTAATGTCACTGAGGAGCGTCCCACAGCATCTTCCAGTCGCCTCTCTAGGAATCTTTCAATCCAGTCCAACTGGCAATTACACAGCTGTCATAGCCCGTGCACTTCATTGATTTGAATTATTTTCACTATTAATGCTAATTAATATTTATAAATTGTTTATTTCTGGTGGGTCATTGAGAAAGAACAAAATTTCAAAGTGGCCCAGGGGGAAGAGAACTCTAGTGACAATTCCTCAGAGGGTGACATTTCCTTGGAGAATTTCTGGACTTAGTATGAAAACATGCAGTATTGGAGTTCACTTACATTTTCTTAGTTTTCTGTCGCTGTGACAAAATACCAGGTATTTTAATTATAAAGGGGAAGGTTTACTTCGGTTTATGGTTTCGGAAGTTTGAGCCATGGTCTCCAGGCCTGTCGTGGTGGGGCGGGGCACAGTAGCTCACAGGGCCCAGGAAGCTGCCCATGCTTTGGCGGTTGGGAAGTGAAATAGAAGGAAAAGAAAGAGCTGGAGCCCCAGTATTACCTTGAGGCGGAGAACACGGAGCTCTCTTTGTTGCACTAAGTCCTATCTCCTACAGGTTCCACCTCACTGTGCCCCATGGGCTGAGCACAAGGCTCTTCAACGTGTGGATGTTCGAAGGACAGTTCAGCGCCTGCAGCCAGGCAGTAAATCAACCTCATTCTTCTACCGCACGTGAGCTTACGTGACGCTTGTGTTATGAGAAGGTGCACTTTGGGGGGGTGAAGGGCCTAAGGTAGTGCTGGAGTAAGGCCAACACCAAAGAACGGAAAAGAATTCCAATAAAGAAGGGAATTTGAGCAAAAAACATGAAGACTTTTGTAAGCTCATTATTTCTCACTCTGCTTAAGGCAGTTTTATGAGTCACTAGAATTTCAGTATTACCAAAAAGGTTCTCTTTATCATACTGAAAGATTGAGACATGCAGAGATCTGGTGTACAAATGACATATATGCAGAAAAATAACATTCATTTCTGGGAAAATCTCAGAGTGTCTTCAAGGTCAATACACACAAATAATTAGGATCACTAAAAAAGATTTTTGATTCCTTAAGAAATGCACAATCTTTAAGTTTCTTTGTCAGTCACGTCTCTTTCTAATAAAGCTTCTTGGAAGGCATGGGACATTTCTCTTATTGTTTTAAACCTGGAAGTGCCCTTTGCCTTTGCTGGCCACTTTGGCAGCTTCCAGACCAATCATCTCTGCCACTCTTCCTAAAGGTCAAGAGAAAATTCATGCTAGAAATGGAGCAGTAATTATACAATGACTGGAAAATTGCCAGTCACTGCTGGTTTCTGACCCTCTCTCCATGGTGCCCAGCTATTATGACTTTGAAATCTATATCTTAATCATACTTCACATTTGACATTATTTTGCATTTTCACAGCATTTTAAAATAATAATTTCCCTTGAACATTAAAGCCTAGATTGCTAGGTAGACATTATCATCTGAGTTATACACATGGGAGCCTAGGATTAAAAATTAGTAAAATTTCACGCTGAAAGGCAAACAAAATTCACACACACAAAAACATATTTCTTGTGTTCAAATTTGATGAGTGTTCAGATGCAGGAAGCCACTTTTTGTTCCTAAATGTAACTTCTGCTACATTATTGATGATGAAACTCAGCAAAGAAAACATATCTCTAAATTCCAAATTACAACTGTCACTGTTTTCCCTTCTGTATGTATCCTTGCTTTCCTTGTTCTTTGTTTTTCCTTTATGCACTGGGATACAAACCCTGGGGAGATTAGAATAAAATG
Organism: Dolichotis patagonum; assembly: GCA_004027295.1. NCBI lineage: Eukaryota > Metazoa > Chordata > Mammalia > Rodentia > Caviidae > Dolichotis > Dolichotis patagonum. The sequence continues at coordinate 9,291 of PVJX010049459.1, forward strand.
TTGAATTAGTTGCATCTCTAAAATGAATAGTAAAATTTGTGATCAGATTTTGAGCTCAACTTCCAAGTTTCCTCTTTAAATAGAAGCTTCAAAGTTATTATTTCCAGAGTTGCATGACACAGCATGGGTCTAGCTCCATGTGAAATGTTAATTTAGCACTTCCCCAAGTATGATATTAATGAATGCTTTATGAAAAAGAAATAAAGATTTCATGTTCAAATCAGTCAAAGCTCTTTGTCAAAAGACCTGCCCTGGTGTCTCACATGTGTGCTGAGACACAGGGTGATTCAAGAATCCGACATTGCCTCAACTTACTTTTCTACAGAAATTGCTTACCACAAATGTGTTTGGCTAATTGATATTCCTGGGCAAGTGATGCTATAGGAAAGAATACTGGGATGTCTCTGGAATTTTTCCTCCTCATCATTTTTTCTAAGAAATCTTCAACAGGTTTATGTATTCCAGAAGTGTCAAGTCAAATGATAGTTCCATACACTCTCCTTATACATTTTTATAACTTGCTTTTTCTGGATTTATTCAGGAAAGTGGAGTGAGGGAATTGAATCTGTACTACATATTTGTGCATATTATAAATTGCCCACACTATAAAATCTGACATGCCAGGGTTCTCGTACTAACTGAGCAGAAGACTGTGATAAAAATGGAAAGGCTGAGTTCACGGAAACATGCTCCTCACCTGTTCTCCGCAGAGAGGCTGCCGCTTAAGCAATCAGAAATCCTGATGGGCCTGTTCACTCCTTTTCTCTCTGGTTGAGACTGAATCTCCCCAGATGCTCTTGTGATCGACTGAGAGTTTAAGTTCTTTTTGCAGCCTGCTGTCCAGTGATTCTAGGAGCAAATTGAAGATGTCCATTCCCAAATGAAGCGTGTCAGGTTGGGCTGAGAGTTCAATTCTACCTTTGTAAGACAAGGCTTTAGCTCCAACTTCTTCAGAACCCTTACAACTGGTACAGCAGGAAGAGAAACAAGATGACATAACAGACAACAAAAACACAGACATCAGGGTTTGATGTCTGTAGCCATAAGGATTCCAAAGAGTTTTCTGTGACTTTGGGATGGCAGAGCACTTTCAGTTACTTTGAGCTCTCTCTTCTACTTTATAATCAGTTGTTGTCTCTGACATCAAAGATCAACTGTATTATTTAGAATGGAGCACTAACAGTGCAGCGGAGTGTGGGTTTATGCTTTTTCTGCCTAGTGTTTTCTTCTTTATTGTATTTACTAGCCTGCTTCTCGAAATAAGGCACCTTTTCTAAAATATGTTGTTGTATTATTTTTGAAAGCCATTGTGTTAAATTCTGACAATGTAAAGACAAAATATAGTGAGTTTATATGTCTGTAGAACAGGATTAAGAACTTAATGTCAATGTTGCATGAAAATTGAAAAAGTTCTCTTTTTCTTAAAATATAAGTATATTACTTTTAAAAAAAAATTTATTTAGAAAGAAAAAAAACAACCAAACAAAACAGAAAAAAGGGTAGCAACAATACAGAATTCCAAAGGCAAAAAAGAAAAGAACAACAACAACAAAAAAAAACACTAATAAATCACTAGTTGATAAATTACATACTGTCATCTTGGAAATAGTTGTTCAAGTTACAAAATTAAAGCATACAAAGTAGACATTCAAACAGTGAGACTATTAACAGTTCTGCTCAACAATCTAACAAAAACAGTAGTATGGTCATCTATCTTCCACACTTAAACATACATGCAGTTATATCCTTTAGAGCACTTTCTTTT
>PVJX010049460.1:0-11091 GCA_004027295.1 Dolichotis patagonum
CTCTGGGCCTGGCTCCCTCTGTGCTGTCACAAACATGAGCTTCCCTGTCTGGACATGGACTGTGGGCTACCAGGTGCCTGGGAGCAGCAGCCTCCTGCCTCCACCTGTCCCAGTGGCACGCTGGTGACTTTCCTCTGGTGAAATAAACAAGATACAGATCTCTGTGATGAGATAAGCATGGAGTTTCGTGTCTTGAGACTTGCACAACATTGAGAAAAACAAGTTGATTTGTATGGTGGCTGAAAGCATCCAGAGAAAGCAGGGGAGGCAGGAGGGAGCAACCCGCACACACAAAAGGAGCAGAAGGCAAGGGGCTGTGGAGTATAGCTCAGGAGCAAAGCACTTGCTTAGCATGTATGAGGCCCCAGGTTCCAATCCCCAGCAACACAAAACAAGCAGGGATTCCTCTACCGAAAGTGTGGGCCAAGTACTAATGGTGCATCAGTGTTGATTTAAAAGCAGGCCAAAAGAATTCAACAATGAGGGGCCAGGGATTTAGCTCGGTGGCGTAAGTGCCTGCTTGGCAAACGCAAGGTCGTGAGTTCGATCCTCGGCACCAAAAAAAAAAAAAAAAAATTCAACAATGCCCAGTGTGCTTCAGGGGAAAGGCCTGTGGGTTAGGATCAGAACACTGCCCTGTCTCATTCCTGCTCCCCAATTCACCATGTCATTTTGGGCCAGTTACCCTCAGTCTCCTGAGCCATAAGAAAGAAGACTCAGTTCAGTGACTCCAGCCCAGTACAGGCCCTGCCCCAGGTGGAACCCGAGAGAGGTTTTGCCACACCCCATGCTCTGGGGAGCAGTCACAGTCCTTCAGTCCTGTGACTATGACCTCCTCCCAAGCAAGTTGCAAACTCTCCTTAGAGGGTCGGGAGTTATGCAAGGCAAAGCTGTGGAAAAATCAAAGGTCTTTAATGACTTCCAAAAGAAAGCAGCAATAGATATCAAGAGTGAAGGAAGAGAGGGAAAAAAAATTAATTCATCCTTTAATTCTAAGAGGAAAGCCAACTGGGTATGGTGACACACACCTATAATCCTAGCACTAAGGCTGAGGCAGGAGGATCTCCTCAAATTGGAGGCCAGGGAGACCCTGTCAAAAAAAAAAAAAAAACAGAATAAAGTCATCTCATGTAGTCTACATAAGCGTCTAACAACTTCAAAGATAAAAGTCACTTTTTTTCCTTAGATGCAAATCCCAGAAGGAAAGAAACAGCTTTTAGCATGACAGTTCCAGAGATACCCAGCTCAGTACCAGATCAGATGCTCTCACTCATCTCACTCATGTGTTTTCATAATCATCAATTTTGTCACCGTGATTTACATGTAGTATAATTATAACCACACTGTTCAGCCACAGGAAACCAGTACAAAGAAATGCAAATTTTTAGAATGTATATAAATTTAGCATAACCTCAAATCTTTTTGTGTGTTCGTTTGGCTGGCTTTTTTGCTTTTGTTTTTTGAGAGAGGGTCTCCCTATGCAGTTCAGGCTGGCCTTGAACTCACTGTGTAGCCCGGTGTGACCTCGAGCTCTCTGCAATCCTCCTGCCTCAGCCTCCTAAATGATGGGATTACAGGTGTACAACACCAAGCCCAGTTTATAATCTCAGATTTTAGAGGCTCAAAGTCTAAAAACTACACTGGGCATGGTGCCATGTGTCTGTGACCCCAGCTGCTTAGAAGCTTGAAGTAGAAGACTGAGGAGTTCTAGGCCAGCCTGAGGAACTTTCTGTGTCAAGAAAGAAAAAAAAATGAGTCTAACCTTTACCTGCCTTCTATCCCCTCCCCACTTTTTTTCTCTTTTTTTGTCTTTTTGAGACAGGGTTTCATTTCGCAGTTCAGGCTAGCCTCAAATTCACTTTGTAGCCTAGGCTGGCCTTGAACTCGCAGCAATCCTCCTGCCTCAGCCTCCCAAATGCTGGGATTACAGGAATGTGCTACCACACCTAGGTTCTTATTCCCTTTAAATTGTCCCTTGGATAATTTCTGAGCAGCTAAACTCCTAGACAGCAGCAACAGAGGAGTTACAGGAAAAAACTGGTCTGAGGGGCCTGCTGCATGGTTGACTCTTCGTGACGTAGCTTGAGACATGATGTGAAGTAAACTCTCAGATGGAAATTCGCTTTTTCTCAAGTGAGACTGCCAAAATGCACTCCAAGGGCCACTGGAAATTATTTTGGGTTATTTGATTGCCTTACACTCCCTACCACCACAGACATGGCCATATTTCACTCCTGGCCTGTTTTCTAGTCTTTATCCTTATCTCCCCACCCCCATTCCTGATCCCAGCCCTGGGACAGGACGACCTCAGGGTCCAACAGGCCTGCAACACTTGGTTTGCATTCTTCTGCAAATAGTTTTGCATCACTTTTGCCTGCAGCTGTGACCTTCAACTCTAACTCTGTGCTGCTGTCATCCTCCCACCTGTACCGCAGGCTAATTGGCCTGAGGTCCCTCATCACTTCACACTTCAGAGGCTAGAATTGAAGTCATTTTTCCTTAATGTATTGTCTTCACTTTGAAAAGGCATGAAAAAGCCAACATGGTACTGTATTCCTGTAATCCCTCAGTTTGAAAGGCTGAGGCAGGAAGATCATTGGAGCCCAAGAGTTTGAGGCCGGCCTGGACAACTTAGTGATCGAGACCCTGTTTGAAAATAAAAGAGAAAAGGGGAGGAAAGGCCATTAAGAAAAGGAAACGGAGGGCTGGGGCTGTCACTCAGCAGACAGTGCCTGCCTGGCAAGTACAAGGTCAAGAGTTTGATTCCGGTATCAGAAAAGAGAAAAAAAAGAAAAGAAAAAAAAGAAAAGAAAAGAAAAGAAGCTGTATTATGTACACGTGCTCCCCAAAATGACTGTAGAGTGCATTACTGCAAAGATGTAGTAATAGAATTTTAAAAGTTACTATATATGAAAAAGAAAAAAAGGACTGGAGATGTTGGCCAGGGTGAAGATTCTGGGTTTCATCTGCAAGGCAGAAAGAAAGAGGAAAAGAAAAGAAAGAAAAGGAAAGGAAAAAAGAAAAGAAAAGAAAAGAAAACAGAAGAAAGGAAGAAAGGAAGGAAGGAAGGAAGGAAGGAAGGAAGGAAGAAAGAAAGAAAGAAAGAAAGAAAGAAAGAAAGAAAGAAAGAAGAAAAGAAATGAAACTAATTCTAGCCCTTTCAATAGAAAGGGAACTGAGGTGGCCAGGGATTTAGCTCAGTGGCCTAAATTCCTTCCTGGCAAGGTCTAGGTTATGACTTCAATCCCTGCTATCAAAAAAAGAAAGGGAGCTGAGTATCCTGCCATGTACCTATAATCCCAGTCACTCAGGAAACTGAGGCAGGAATGTAAATTCCAGACCCACCTGGGCAATTTAGCAAAACCTTGTCTTTTTAGTGATTTTTTGTTTCTTTGAAATGGGGTCTCACTATGTAGTTGAGACCACATTCACAGCAATCCTCCTGCCTCAGTTTCCTAAATCCTAGGATTATAGCCATGTGCCTGTTTCTGTTTTGTTTTGTTTTATAGGTACCGGGGATTGAACTCACGACCACACACTTGTAAGTGTAAGTCTTATGCAAGTCTTATGCCGCTGAGCTAAATCCCCAGCCCCTCTGTTTTGGTTTTTGTATTGTTTTTTGTTTGTTTTGAGACAGGGCCTCACTATGTAGTTCAGGCTGGCCTCAAACTCACGGCATTCCTCCTGCCTCAACCTCCCAAATGCTGGGATTACATGCACCTAAGACTTGTCTTTAAAAACAAACAAATAAGTAAATAAAGCAGGCTGGGGTGTAACTTGTGGTAGAGTCATTACTTGACTAGCAGCAAGTGCAGAAACCCTGGGCTTATACCCCAGTGCTGAGAAGGAGGAAGGGAAAAAAATCTACTGGCAAGGCAGGCAACTTAAAGAGTTTTCTGGAAGACTAGAGACTCTCAAAAAGGAACAAGAGGTAGGAGGTGGAGAAAGACCCTAGCACCAGGAATAAGGTACCCAGTTACACAGATACTAGGACAGAGCCAAAAGAGATCCTGCTGGCTTGTGTCACTTGCTCTGGATATAAAGATTGACAATGGCCAAGTTTGGGTCATAAGCCCATACTGTAACTCACACAGTTCAAAGACAGTATCTATCTTGCCTTTAATCATCTGTTGTGGGAAGCGGAGCCTCTCCTCCCACTAAAGTTCACAGACACATAAGGAATATGCCCTGAGCCTCTCTCCTCAGCAACTCACACAAGCTCTGCTGTGCTAAAGAAGCCCTTGGTAAGCTCTTAACCCTGTTTCTCTGGATACCCAGTGTCTTCTTCCTCCCACCCACATTCCAGATGGATCAGCTTCCAAGAATCCAGATTGGCACTTTTCAAGGTCTTCAGTGTTTATTCCTCCCTTCCGTTCCCGCTGTCCATTTAGATTCCTACCCATCCCACTACACTCATCAAACTAGTGTTCTTCATGCAACTGTGGTTTATGTTGTGAAGCATTTGGGCCTCCTAAAGTCTTGTCCTGTCCCAACACTAGGAGACTCGGAAGGAGCATAAGATTTACATAAAAATTACAGCAAATCTGGCCAGCCATGGTGCCACACGCCTGTCATCCCGGCACTCAGGAGGCTGAGGCAGGAGGATCACTGTGAATTCGATGTCAGCCTAGGCTAGATATCAAGTTCAAAGCCAGCCTGGACTACATAGCAAGACCCTGTCTCAAACAACAACAACAACTGGTGAATCTGTATGCAACAAGCAAAGAGAAATGCAAGCAATATGCTCTAGGAATCAGAGACATCACTCCACCTGCAGTGACCACTAACTTCAGAAAGACAGCAATTAAACTGGGCTTCCCAAGAGAGATTAGATTTAACATCCAAGGACAACTAAGGGAGAAGCCAAGGCAGATGGTGCAGGAAAGCAAAGACAGAGGAATAATAGGCTCATCTGAAGACTGCTGAGTGGATGCGCCTTACCAAAGAAAGTTTCAAATTCTAGTATGCACTGTTAGATGCACAGATTCCTAGGCATTCCAGATCATGTTGAGACAAATGGTTCCCAGGCCATACTTTATGATATACTGATTAGAGAGTTTGGTAGAAAACTTGAGAAGAGATATAGTGAGATCCTGTGAAAGAAAGAAAGAAAGAAAGAAAGAAAGAGAGAAAGAAAGAAAGAAAGAAAGAAAGAAAGAAAGAAAGAAAGAAAGAAAGAGAGAAAAGAAAAGACCTGAGAAGATGCAGCTGAAAGCCAGATGGGAATCAAATCATGGAAGGCCTTAAATGTCAGCAATGGAGCCTTTATTCTGCTAGTTAATTGAAAGTGTTCTTAGCATTTAAATGATAAAGGTCATTTAGAAGGTAAGTGATACGATCAGAAGTGTACTTTGAGACTGTTGGCAAAGAATTGTAAGAGACACAAAGACCAATGAGATAGGTTGTATAAAGAATTAAATGATGCAGAGGGGCTCTCAGATAGGATGGAAGGAGTCAAAATAAAATGTAGACTACATCCATAATCCCAGCACTTTGGCAGTTGAGGCAGGAGGATTGCAAATTTGATCCCACCCTTAACAATTTAGATTGAGCAAGACCTTGCATCAAAATAAACCAAATTTTAAAATGTGCTGGGGATTTAGCTCAGTGCGAAGGCCCTGTGTTTAGTCCCTAGGGCTGCAACAGAAATGATCTTTAAAAATTGATAGTTGTCAAGATTACTCAAGGTACTAAAGTTTAGGTAGTTAAAAATGGTAGCAACTACAGAAATGAGAAAATTCAGAGGAACAACTGCTTTGGGAGGGATACTTTGCAACAGGTACTTAGTAAAAGGAGATTTGTACAACAGTCTGGGCTGGAGACACGGACATGTATTTGGCAATGATACAGAAGACAGGATGGAAATAAATATTGAAACCAGAGGAAAACCTGACAAAACCTCTAGCTTCCCCTGCTTTATCATCAGTTTTAGAGGTCACATAGCTAAGCAGTATACTCCCATTAACTGTGTTACAGGTAACACCCCGGACACACGGTCCTGACAATGATTGCCTAAATTGATTTTCAGAAACTTAGAGTTGGCTCAAATCAGTTGAAACCATTGACCTGGGGCCTGTGCAAGTGCCTGACAGGTGCCATTTTTATGTCAGAGGGCCAAAAACACCCTCACAGCCCACTAATGCTATCATTTTCTGAATCTCCATCATATAAAGAGAAGTTTAACTAGGCACATTGCAGATTATTAAAGTTTCAATTTTCCTTAATTCCAGTCCCCTTTCCTCATGCCTCTCAGCCCACCCTGTTTTTACTTTGCTGTTGTGATTTTGTATTGCTGACCATTATCCTTAACCGTTTTTTTGTTTTGTTTTGTTTTGAGGCAGGATCTTGCTAAGTCACTAAATTGTCCAGGCTGGGCTCAAAACTTTCAATCCTATCTCGGCCTCCCAGAGTGCTGGGATTACAAGCATAGGCTACCATAACTGGCTAATTTTTCTTAAACTTGAAAAAAAAAAAAAAGGGCTGGAGATGTAGCTCAGTGGTACAGTGCCTGCCTTGCATGCAAGACACACTGGGTTCAATCCCTACTGTCCAAAACAAGGAAGCGAAGGCGAGAGGGAAAAGGAGAGCGATGCTCTCGTCTGACAGTTTATCACTGCACCCCTGGTATTAGATGTGGAAACTATGGCAGAGAATATTAATTTGCCTTGAATCATGCAGTCAGCAAAGGGCAGATTTGAACCTAGGTTCCTGCACTTCTAACCATGAAATCCAAGCTTTCTCGCGTTGACTTACAATGTCCTTAAGGGCCGGGTCTCCTTTCTCTGGGGCATCTTTGATACACTGCTCTCCCTTGCCTCAGTAGCCTTTCCATTTGTCCCACTGTCAAGGTCATTTCCACAAGCTCATTCATATAAACCATGTCCTCTAATTGCAACTGCTCTCCTAACTTTGGCCTACTTTCATGTCATTCACCGCAGCTCAAATAACCTCCTCAGGACGCCCAGATCTTCCAATAAAAGGTTACCCAGTCACTATGACATCACACTATTTTAATCATCTGAGCAACATTTATACTATTTTCCTGGTTTTTCTCTCTGCCTCGCGGCGCCATCAGTTCAAACAATCATCAGCTCCTGGTCGAGGGTCTACAACTCGGAGTCTTCGAAGTTCTTCGGTTCAGGATGATTCCCAAAATGAGCGTAAGTCCAGGCGAGCTGGCAGTTTCCTGGAGGTTTTAGTCTATGACGCGGCCCGAGAAACCGCGCGCCTGACGCTCTGCGTGCTCTTAGCGCGGAGCTTCCTGGGAGTTGTAGTCTGCGGCCAGCTCCCGCGACGCGGCCCGGCGCACAGAGGCGCTCAATGCTATGAGCTGCTGCGGCCGGCATTGCCATGGCTTCTCAGCGAGGTGGTGGCGGCAGGAGGCTACTCAGCTAGGCGCTGGCAGGCTTCGGCGGAAACGCAGGCGCGGGAAGCAAAGGAATTAGGCGTGGTGGGTCCGGGTCGGCAGAGTGCGGGGAGCCTGAGAGGCATCTTCTCCCACATTTGTAGAGTGGCTCCTCTCCCGACACTCATTTCCGCTGCTCCGCGCGCAGAGTGGCCTCTGTATCCCCATCTTACGGGTGGGGCTATACGCGCGAACAACCCCTTGACTAGCACAAGTTCTCCCTCCTAGGAAGTGGCAGAGCCTGTGCCAGAGCCCAGGCCTCTCTCGAGGCCCAGTGGCTGTGCTTTGCAGTCACAGCGCGGCGCCAAACCTTGGCTGGATCATTCTCAGGCTTAAGGCTGGGGTAGGGGTGGGGGTAGGGGGTGCCTTACCCAGGACCCAGCTCACACCCCCTCAGAGTGGTGCCAGGCTTAATATCACAGCGCAGAGCCTTGGTGGGATTTTGAATGCAGTCTTGAAAGACCTTTGACTCAGTGTCTGAAAATAAGATTTAGATGAGACAGTTATGAATCCAGTATCAAGGCACGTTGAAAGCACAGCAAAGTGTCCTTGCAGTAGAGAGATTCTGGTTAGCCCATAGTATAACAAATGAAACAGTTTCAGAGAGTGACCTACAGAGTTAAGTGTAGATTGAGGATTCCAACCTAGATTTTCAGTTCTCTACCTTCAAAACCCGTGTACTGCATTTTACATGCTACATTTTTTCAGTTACCTAAATTTTTACCTACATAGCAAGTGCATAGTATAAGCCACTCGCAGGGTGGGCCCTTGGCCCACGTCAGCCTTATCTGGTAACTTGCTTCCTTTGCACATTCCTGGGCTCCAATTCAGACCCTCTGAGTCAGGAACTGGGGCTCAGCAATCTATGCGCTAACAAGTCCTCTAGGTGATTCTAATGCACACTAAACATTTGGAATTTTTGGTTTTGTTTTGGAGAACTGAGCATTGAACACAAGGTCTTCACATTGAACTATATCCCCAGTCCTATTTATGTGCTCTCCAAAAGGTTGGCCTTTTTAATAATTTTTATTTTTAATAGCACATTTGTAGTACATAATGATTACATTCATCATGGGGAGTTGGCACATGACATACCAGGTCTTAATTCTTTCTAGTTTTTCTCCCCCCCCCATCATTTTTATTTTTTGAAACTGGATCTCATGGTTAAGTTGTCCAGGATGGGCTCAAATTTTTTATCGTCCTGTCTTAGCCTCCCAAATTGCTGGGATCACCAGCGTATACCAAATTTTCACATGCATCTAGTTCACATAGGGGTCAGATTCTGTTTTAGTAGGTCTGAGAGAGAGACCCAAAATCGTTTTTTCCTGAGACAAGCTTTCACTTTGTAATGCACGCTGGCCTTGAACTTATTATATAGCCCAGGCTGGTTTCCAGATCGCTGTGATCCTCCTGCTTCAGCCTCGGGAGTACTGGGATTTCAGGTGTGCACCACCATGCTGGGCAAGACCCATACTTTTGTATTTCTAACAGTTGCGCTGGAGATCCCAGCCCACAGAGCATATTTAAGTAGCAAGGATATCAGTTACTTTAGGGCAGTGGTTCTCAAGGTTGTCAACACTTTAGAATTACCTGGGGAGCTTTTAAATTTAGGATATCTAGTGCTAACCAAATAAATCAGAGTCTCTGAGGTGTAGAGGCCAGGTAAAATTTCTCTAGGTTGACTGTGGGGTGGTGGCACATGCCTGCAGTCCCAGTACTGAAGGCAGGTTGAGGCAGGAGGATTGCCACAGTTTAAGGCCAGCCTGGAATACATACCAAGACCTATCTCAAAAAGAAAAAGAAAAATCTCACCTTACAAGGTGATTCTAATGAACCATAAGGCTCAGAAGTACTGGTGTGAGATTCAAGGTTAGGCAGCTAAGGATTTGAATCCCTCCACCTCCATTTAACAATTATGTGATCTTAAGCAAGTTGAAAGAATGCTTTGATCTGTCCTTACCATATTTTCCCCATCTATAAAGGGTGTAAGTAATCCTTGGCTTACAAAGTAATCTGAGAATACTATGAGATGTGTATATGAAACCTGTATCCAAAAAGGCAAAAACTGGAAAGGTGGTTAGGCTTGGGAAGGCTGGTGCTGGGGATTTTGAGAAGCTAGTGAAGGTGATTGTGCAGTGTAGTCCCTAGCCTGCTATAGCTGCCATCTGTGTGCTTCTGCCCACAGGAAGAAGCCAGCCTGTGTGGAACAATGGCAGTGAGCCACTCAGTGAAGGAGCGGACCATCTCCGAGAACAGCCTGATCATCTTGTTGCAAGGCCTTCAGGGCCAGGTGACCACTGTGGACCTACGAGATGAGAGTGTGGCCCACGGACGAATTGACAATGTCGATGCTTTCATGAACATCCGCCTGGCTAAGGTCACCTACACGGACCGTCGGGGCCATCAGGTTGAACTGGATGACCTCTTCATAACAGGCCGAAACGTTCGATATGTCCACATCCCAGATGATGTGAACATCACCGCCACCATTGAGCAGCAGTTGCAGATCATCCACCGAGTGCGAAACTTTGGCAGCAAGGGCCAAGGCCGGCAGGAGTTTCCCACCAGAAAACATAAGTGAGGCTGTCACCTCAGCAAGTTCTAGAACCAACTCAGGTTTCTCTGAGCCAACTCCTGCTACCCCCTCCCAACCTGTATGGGACGGACGTCTCTTGCTACAGCTGTCTTTCATAGCATTGCACCTCTTGGACTCACACTGGGAGACAGAACTCTGTCTGTCTGCCTGTGACCTTGGGGTAGGTGACAGTCCCCCTTTTGGATCATTTGTGCCCGAGTATGATTTACTGATTTAGGAAATTTGTCAAGTAGTTTTCAACTCACTCCCAGTGAGGGTTATTAAATGTGGTTGGCCTGAGTCACTCCAGGTCTCCTTTTCTCTTATAGTTGTGTTCATTTTTTCATAAAACCAACCTTGAGTACAAAGAGGTCCATGCCTTACGCTTTCCCTTCTGGGTATGGGCATCCTACTGGTCTTGTATAGTAGGGCTCATGGTCTCTAATTTGGCTACATGTTAGAATCATTAACCCCACACACACACACACATGCACACTCCCTAGCTGAGATTCAGAGTTAATTAGTGTAGAGTGAGGCCCAAGCACTAGCACTTGAAAAACAAAAGAACTGGCACTTAAACCCAGAGCCTTTGTTCTAAGCTATATCACCAGCCTTTTCTTTATATATTTATTTTTTAATTTTTAGACAGGGTCTCACTAAATCACTAAATTGCCCAGGCTGAGCTCAAATTTGTGATCCTGCCTTAGTTTACCAGAGTGCTGGGATTATAGGTGTGTACCACCACACTATAGTACACTAGGACTGTCTCAGATGACTGTTAATATGTAGGAAAGACAGAGAACTGTAGTCAGAGAATACTTCAGTGGGGTCAGGTGGAAAGTGTATTTCTATTCAGATACCTGTTGAAGAGACAGGTAATCTCATTACTGTTTCCTGGAGCAGAGAAGTAAGGCTGGAGTATTCTTGGTCCTCCCTTTGGGTATGGGAGTTCAGGCAACAGCAAGAAATCAGTCCTGGATTCTGAATGTTCTGGTGCTCAGGGTTAGAACCCAAATCTTTGTGGTGGTGACCTATGGTTTTCTAAACCTGCCACAAGACAACCATCTCAGTGACAATCACTGTGTCCTGTGGAACCAGAGAGTTTATTTAT
>PVJX010049461.1:0-11055 GCA_004027295.1 Dolichotis patagonum
TTGATTATTATGTGTCTGGGTGTAGCTCTGTTTGGGTTGTAGGTGGCTGGAGTTCTGTATGCTTCATACCTCTGCATATCATTTCTTTTTTCTATGCTTGGGAAATTTTCTTCAATAATTTCTGTGAATAGCCTTTGTAATTCCTCTGGTTTGATTCCTGCTTCTTCATTCACATACTTTATTCTTAAGTTATAGATCCCTTGTCATCTTCCAGTCTTTGTAACTTTACTGCCTGCTCCCTTGTAATTTTTAAGAGATCTTCCCTTTCATGACCCCACATTGCAAGCCTGTGTTTAATTTTTGATATTCTCTCTTTGGTTTCTTTCAAGCAGTTTTGCCATCTTTCTATCGCGTCTTTAGTTTCCTTATAATCCCTTTGAATCTGCTGCATAAATTCTAGGTTTTTTCTGAATTCTTCAATAAATTTTTCTCTCCATTTGTGTTCCTCTATTCTTCTGTCTGTGTCTTCTTGAGAGGTACCCAGCCCTTCTTTTATTAATCTACTTATCTCTTGTTTAATTTGAATTAATATTTCAGTTTTGGTCCCACTTACGAGGTCTTGAATATATATCTTTATGTCCGCTAATGCTGTGTTTGATGTTGCATTTTTGCTGCCCTCAGTCTCTTTTGTATTTACCTCTCCTGGATCAATGTTCTCAGGGTTGGGGCTGGGAGTGTTTCCTTATTTTTCCCTGTTTTTGGTTTTTTTTCATGTTTTTGGTTCATCCCATACAAGTGTACAGTGTAATTCCCAGACCCTTTTCTTGTTGTTTAAGGCTCCTCTAGAGGGTGCAGGCTAGGAGCTTTAGCCCTCTTCAATAGGTTATCAGAGATTAGAGTTCACCCATGGCAGTGTGTGCTAGGTCCTCCCTTCTGGGCCAGTCAACCTTTGCAGGCCTTCACTGCTTCAGTGTGCACTGATCTCAGGGAAGTAACTGGGTCCCCACCAGGGGCGTGGCCTAGTTCAAGCAGATTCCACCAATCCGCTCGGCAAGGGGAATAACCAGCTGAAGCCACTTTCTTATGGAGTTAGGGCTGTCCTGCCCAAATCCAACATGTCTTCCAGTCGGTTTCCCCTTTCCCATAGGAGGGTCTTATTCTCATCACTCACCATGTCCCCGAGAACTGCTGGACTGCCCGACCTCCGACTTCAGCGCGGCTGAGGTGGGAATTCACGGTGCCTCTGGGTGGGTCGTGTGCAGTGCCAGTCCCGGCGAGCTGCATGCCAGGCTGTTCAGCTCCGGGCTCCGGCGGCTCAAGCCAGTCGCTTTGGCGCGGATCACTTGTTCAGGTCGGGCGGAATTCAAGCGTCTCAAGGCGGGTGCCGGTGCTCGCCGATCTTATCTTCACTAATAGTAGCCCCAGGACCTCTTATTCGAGTGGGTTTTTGCACTTTAGTTTCTTTCTGTGTTGTGAGAGTCTATCTCTCTCTGTTTGGGTCTCTCCAGGGTGTTTTATTCTGGCATTTGAGCTGTCTCTCTCAGAGAGGGTCTCTCTCCTGCTACTACCAGTCCGCCATCTTGTCTCTTCCCCCCACATTGCTCATTTTTTATAAGCAATTTAGAATCCATCCCATTAGCAAGAACACATGACCAGTTTTTATTAGAAGTCATTTACTACCTTTAACCTCCTAAGAGACTGCTAAAAGAAAAAAAGTACTAAAACTTAGAAGCTCTGAATTTTCACCCAAAATGTCTTCAAAGCCAACTCTTGAAAGGACTTTCATGTGTTGAAATGGCCCATTTAGTACTACTTTAAATTTTTGCGAAGATCAAACACTTTTTATAGGTAACATTTGGCCTCATTTTTACCTAAATAATATTTCATCTAGACTATCTATAATCTGTTCTTTATCCTAAGGTTCTTTCCAAATTAGAGAAACTTGTACTAAGAGAAAGTTAGGATGGCATATGGTTTTATTTTTAAACCAAGCTAATCTTGTTGCTCTAGATTATTCTACCAGGCCAATGAATAATTGTTCCTTTAACACATCTCTTGTAATGTAGAAAATTAATTAAAAAATACAGTTTTTACATTCTGGAAATAAGCTTATGAGAGACATTTATTCATTAGATAAATTTTCTATTTTTTCACTTTATCGCAGGTGAAAATATTTTTAAACTTTTTATGCTTATAATGTTCTTTCTTTTAAAAAAATTTTTGTCTTCACTTTCTAATTTTTTTCACTTTTGCTTGAGCTTTCAAAGACATACCTCTTGAGAATAGTCTTCCAAAGTGCCCTTCTATACCATACCAGTTTATTAGTTGCTTACCATAAAAGCACGTATCATATATTTTAAGTTTTTTCTACATTAATGCCTCACTCTTAGTACTAAACTCTTTTGCTTCTAGCTACTGATTCATAATACACTATTTCAAAACTCAAAACCATTTTCATTTTTATTTGTAGGTTCTGAGTTAAGGATATTGCTGGCCTGAATTAAGAACTTATTTTTCTCTTCATAGAAATGTCAACTGAAGCTCTAACATTTATGATCTCTATAATATAAGGATCTTAGGCTTAATTTGATATAATTTCATCTTAATGCACACTTTTAAAATCTGCTCATAATATGATAGGCACAAGTGAGAAGCTGCTATTTGATTCATACCCTGAGGAAAAATAAACCAAAAAATGTTGAAATAAAACAAATATTTCACTCAGGCATGTTGTGAAAAGGAATGGATTTTTGTTTTAAAATCAACATAAATTACTAAACTATGAAACAAATATACCTGCATTAAGGAAACTGAGCCAAGAGGATAATGGTGAATTTGAGGCCAACCTGGGCTACATAGCAAAATCCTGTCTCAAACACAAAATTAATGAATAAAATGAACAAAAATGTCTCAGGGCTTAAATATCTTTGGATGTAAAAATAGCAAAGGGAAAAGACCAAATACAAATATGCATTTGAAATATAATTATTATGTAAGTAGCTATACACTGTAATATTGAAAAGCTAGATAAAAGAAATATGTTTATTGAAACTGTCAAAATACTCAAAGAAATAAAAATCAGATTAAGAATAGCAAATTCATTTATTAGTTTTCTCACTGCTGTGACACAATACCTCATGTCCACAATTAAAAGCAGAGGTTTTTAGGCTCGTGATTTCAAGGAATTCAGTCCATGGTTAGAAAACTGGAAGGTAGAAACTTCACATTGGATGGTGTGGTAGAACAAAGCTGTTTACTTTGCGGTTAGCAGGAAGCAGAAAAGGATGATAGTGCCATTAAGAAAGAGGTCAGTAACCATATATATATCCTAAGAATATGCGTCCACCTTGCATACAAACATTCTCAGAAGTGTGCTCTGCCTACCCCTAGGGCAGATCTCAAAGTGAGTCAGTTTGACACTGTATCCCACTTACCAGGTTAGTAAAATGTAAACATAAATTAAATTTTCTTATGTTTTTCAAAGTCTCTAATGAAGTTCTGAAAAATTTCAATAACCTAAATCTCTATTATTCATTCTTATTATAAAATGGAAAGAGATAAACTACTTATTTTAATTTTGACATCAATTAAAGCCTTGACTGTAAAAAAACACATATAGTGACTATATGAAAAAAAGTTAAAAGTTCATTTTATACATGAAAATAAAACATGGTGTGTACAATTAACTAAGATGTGCTTTAACTGTAATTATCAATCTGTTATATAATTACAATCCATTTATATATCGGTGATTACAACTTAGAGAATGATCAAAAACAATCAGAAGTGCAAAGATACATGTACTATGGGAATTCTGTGAATATACAGAATTTAATAAAGATGAAGTCATCAATTATCAAAAATTATAAAATATAATCAGAGAAAGGAATTAAAGGAGTAAAGTCTAGGTGGAAAAATGTTGAAAAAGAAATCAAGAAACAAAATCTCTCATCAAAGAAAAAGAGGAGAAAACTTTGGATAGAAAAATGCTATGAAATTAGCTATCTACCAAGCTGGTAAAAATTCAGAATAAATAAGAAAATCAGCAAGGCTGTCAAATATAACACTCACCAATAAATACTAGTACTATTTCTCTCTACCTCAGTGCAGTAGAAAATGTTAGAAAATATAACAATGCTTGTGTTTGTAATAAAACTTTTAATGTAGTTTTTGCTTTAATTTTATACAAAATTATAAAAAAGATAGATTTATTAACAGAATTAAATGGCCTGAAAAATGTTAAAGAGAAAGAGTAAAAATAAAAATGAAACAAAAACTATATTCAGTGCCTACTGGATGCTAAGTATACCTCTGCAGTTGTGGTAAACACATGACTTGAAATACACACAACTGTCTGTGGACATAATTATGTAATATTACCAAACTTTTGGTTCTCCCCAAATAATTCAGTCATGAAAACAAATCACATCTAAATGGGTTAATGGAATACATAAAAGCATATGCTGTGGATATATAACAATATATGGTATTTAATAAATAAGTCAGTTTTGAGGGGAAAGTTCAAAGTCATTGTTTGGTCAAGCTTGATTTAAGTGACTTCTCTTAACTCACAAGCATGAATTATATAAATTAATAAATTCAGAGTAGTCCCACATAAGCCATGCTTAAAGCATTCTAGTATTCTTTTTAAAGTCTCCAATTTCTGAGAGTCATTGGGAATTCTTTCCATGTACAAAATGACACTGAGTCTACGTACGTAAAAACGACTGCTTTAGCTCAACCTGAAATAAAAAAATTCCATAGACTTGATAGGTCCAGAAGGAGTTTCAATTGTATATTCAGTTAAAAGCTGTATATACAGTAAGAAAAGGATGATTTTTAATTTTATCACTTTGATTAATATGACTTATTTCTAAATTTGTTAATGAGCCAAAATGAAACTTGCTGATGTGAATACATTTATTGAATTTCTTACTTGTTTGCTAGAAATGTTATGTAAGAGTGACAATGCAGAAGATAATAAAGAAGCAGGAGGTGTTGTTTTACAAAGAGGATGGAGGTGTATGATCAGATGTCAGCAGAGTTAGGTTCTGGGAGGGACTCCCTTCCTGGCTTTAGATGGTTTCCTTCTTACTTTTCTCTTCCTCTTCCTATAAGTCACTAGTTTCATCATGAAAATCTTACCCTAATACCTTCATCTAAATGAAATTATCCCATAAGAATCATCAAACTGAGAGTTAAGAGATTTACTACACAATTTTAGGGAGAGTATACTTCAGATCCTAAGAAACACCAAGATTAAAAAAAATGCACAAGTTGGAAAGCCATATTTTTCTACTTCTTTGTTCAAAGGATCTTGATTTTCCTTTTTAATGATTACTTCAATGAGGAGTCTCATGGAAATGCCCTACTTGAATGAATTATGCTATAATGATTCCATAAACAGAAAATCCTATCTAAATAGCATTGTATACTGCAACATTACTCACTAAATAACATGTTAATCTCCATTTTTAAACATGTAGTCTGTGGGATTATGAAATTATGAGTAGATAATTATGACAGAAATGTATGCAAAGAGCTAGCAAAGATATTCTAAAAGATGGGCTAAATTTTTAGCCTCTTCTTTATACTCAAATATATTTTAGTAAAATTAGTTAACAAAGCCCACTGTTAACTTATACACTTCTTGTTTTTATAATGGAAAAGAAATTATTGAGCCAATTGCATTTGTATCACATTGGCAAGAGATTCAACCATTATTTTTCTTTTAAATTTTCTAATATAATGTTTTAAATAATAATTATTTTTCTTATATTAATTTTTCTTTCCTCAATGTGCATGTGCAATTAGTTATCTGTATTCTTTTTAGTGCCTCCAGGCTAATCCTCATTTACTCAATAGTTTCTTTATGAATGTTATCAGTCCACTTTCCCACTGTGTTTTTACTTTTTATATTTATTTACTTATTTATTTATGCATTCATTTGTTTGCTATTTATGGGGCTTTTGTTTGCCTTTACATTAATTATGCAGTAGTCACATTAAGTATTCCATTGCTGGAAGGCCCTCAGAGACCTCAAAGGATTTTTATCCACAAAGTTTTATTGTACAATTTTCTTGTATTACAAAAAAACAACAGGAAAGGAACACTCATTGAAAATGGAAATAGCATACATTGTTTGAACAGAACATATTTTGTGAGTATGGAACACCTTGTGATCATCAACCCAAAGTCATTTCATAGCAGTGGTCTTTTTTAGTAAGTTTCCATACAGATGCCTGGACCAGACTTAATAGTAGAAACTCTTCCACCTCAACCAAAACCAAGCAAATATTCAGTTATTATTAAATGATACCATCATATTGATGCATCATGCCTCTGATTTCTGAGATTCATGATTTTAGAGAATCATTTATCTCTAGGTGATATGTTCTCTAGCAGGAACATGGGACATTATCGTATCTCAGGTAGATTCAAAATGAGCTTGTGGAAAACCCATACATTTCATAATTTACCTTTGCTACCATTACTGAATGGAATACCTTAAGAATCAGTCACTTCCTGCAGGAATTCTCCCAGAGACCAGCATCATGGCCTGACTCTTTGGGACCGGAAACCTCCCGGACCCGCAGAGTTGCCTGGGCTGTTTGGATTGGAAACTTTGCAGAGACCAGCATCTCGGCCCGACTGTTTGGGACTGGTAGGCCCGCCCTTCATCTACAGGGAACTTCCCAGAGACCAGCATCTTGGCCAGGTCTGTTTGGGCCCGTAGCCCCGCTCTTCGCCCACAGGAAATCTCCCAGAGACCAGCATCGCAGCCTGACTGTTTGGGACCAGGAACCTCCCGGACCCGCAGAGTGGCCTGCGCTGTTTGGATTGGGAACTTTGTGGAGACTGGCATCTCGGCCAGGTCTGTTTGGGACCAGGAACTTTGCAGAAACCAGCATTTTGGCCTGCTTCTTTGGGACCTGTAGGCCCACCCTTCACATGCAGGGAACCTCCTGGAGACGAGCCTCGGACAAAGTACGGTGGCCTGGCCTGCCTGAGATTCCACAGGCTCCGGGCTGACCATGCCCAGCATCCGCCCTATAACTTAGGGAGCCAGGAGCCCATAGAGGGGAGTTAGGACCCTGTGAGGAAGCCAGGAGCCTGTGGGGGAGCCACTGCCCCTCCAGAAACAGAGGGTGCAAGAGGTAATTCACCACACATGCAGAGAAAGCATTGGAACAACACTCAAAGCAAGGAAATATAGAAAAATGACAAAAGGAAAGACCAAAAGGCAGGCTTAAAGCTCTAGCCCTACCCAAGAAAGCTTAGAAGCCATGTACATAGAAGAAAAAAGAAGCCATACACCTGAAATGTCTGAAATGATATCAAATGAAATAAATATGCAACTAGGGAATGCTATGGAGAAATTCAAATCAGAAATACTTGCCCAGGTAAAAGAAGAATTGATAAAAACAGTGAAAGAAATAGTGAACGCATCTAGTGAAAACACAGCTAAAAAATTAGAGGAACAAAGCAAACATATAGAATCCCTGAATGAACAATATAAGAAACAAACAGAATACATAAAGCAGATTTAAAGAGATATACAGGAAATCAAAATTCTATTGAAAGCTGTAAACTGCCTCAATGAAAGTGAAGATAGAATTTCAGACCTTGAAGATAAGATTGCAGCCAGTGAGCAGGAAAGACAAGATTTTTTAAAAATAACAAAGAATCAGGAAATAACAATTCAACACCTGCAAGAAGATGCAAAGAAAAATAACATAAAATTAATAGGGATAAATGAAAAAGAAGGGGACAGCCCAAATGATATCAAGAAGATATTTACAGAAATAATAGCTGAAAACTTCCCAAACATGAGAAGAGAAAGTGACATCTGGATAAGTGAAGCATATAGAACTCCAAACAGCCATAACCAAAATAAAACTACACCCAGACACATAATAATCACCATCCCAGAAATCCAACATAAGAATAGAATACTAAAAACTGTTAGAGAGAAAAGAGAGATCACCTATAAAGGAAAACCTATCAGAATCACGGCAAACTTCTAAACACAAACAATGAAATCAAGAAGAGCATGGAGTGAAGTATTTCAGATTTTAAAGGAAAACCACTTCCAACCCAGACTGACATACCCTGAAAAACTGTCCTTCAAAATGGATGGAGAAATAAGATACTTCCATTACATAGAACAGCTGAAGAACTTCATGAACACCAAACCAACCCTACAAAGAATACTGAAAGACATTCTAGATACACACGGGATAAAACTACCAAGCAAGGCAGACAATTAAACAGAATGGAAAGCTAAAGACACAACAGCAGAAAGATAGCATGTCAACAATAAACCAATTTATAACAGTTACAACCATTAATGTAAATGGCCTCAACTCGCCAATCAAAAGAAACAGACTGGCAGAATGGATCAAGAAACAACATCCAACCATATGCTGTCTACAAGAAACCCATCAAAACCAAAAGGACAATCATAGACTGAAAGTCAAGGGATGGAAAACAGTACTTCATGCAACAGGAAGCCAAAAAAAAAAAAAAAAAAACAGGAGTAGCAATCATGTTTGCAGACAATGTGAATTTCAAACCTAGAATGATCCAAAGAGATAAAGAAGGTTACTACATACTAGTCAGGGTAAAACTTCAAGAGGAAGTGATAACAATCTTAAATATATATGCACCAAATTCCAGAGCACCCAGCTATATAAAGCAAATACTAACAGAAATGAAAAATCAAGTAAGCAATAATACAATCATAACAGGAGACTTTAACACACCATTGACCCAAAGGGACAGATCAACTAGACAGAAAATCAGCAAAGACATAACAGAACTGAATCACACCTGTGAACAACAACATCAGAATACACATTCTTCTCAGTGGTACATGGGACATACTCTAAAATAGACCATATACTAGCCCAAAGAACATATTTAAGTAAATGCAAAAGAATTGAAATTATCCCATGCATGTTATCGGATCATAGTGCTGTGAAACTAGAAATTAATGATAAAAGAAACTGCAAAAAACCTACAAACACATGGAAACTGAATAATACACTCTTAAGCAATCAGTGGGTCACAGAGGAAATTAAAGAAGAAATTAAACAATATCTACAAGCAACTACCAGACACAACTTACCAGATTTTGTGGGATGCAATGAAAGCAGTCCTCAGAGGAAAATTTATTGCATTGAGTTCCCACATCAGGAAGACAGAACGAACACAAATAAACAACCTGATGCTACAACTCAAATAGCTAGAAAAAGAAGAGCAAACCTAGCCCAAAGCCAAAAGAAGGGAGGAAATTATAAAGATTAGAGCAGAAATTAATGCAATAGAGACTAAGAAAACAGTACAAAGTCTCAATGAATCAAAGAGTTGGTTCTTTGAAAGAATAAATAAAATTGATAAGCCCCTGGCCAACCTTATTAAAAAAGGAAAGAAAAAACTCAAATTCATGCAATAAGAGATGAAAAAGGTGAAATTACTACAGACTCAGTGGAAATACCGAAGATCATCAACACCTACTTTGAAAATCTCTACTCTCATAGGTTCGATAACACTGAAGAAATAGAGAGATTCCTAGATACATAAGAACTACCAAAGCTGGATCAGGAAGATGTTAAACTGCTGAATAACCCAATTTCTATTACTGAAATTGAAAATGTAAAAACGTCCTTGCCTACAAAGATGAGTCCAGGCCCAGAAGGATTCACTGCAGAATTCTACAAGAAATACAAAAAAGACTTAATTCCAACACTCCTGAAACTCTTCAATGAAATTGAAAGGGAAGCATTCTTCCTAAATCATTCCTGGAAGCAAATATCATTCTAGTACCAAAACCAGAGAAAGACTCAACTAAAAAAGAGAACTATAGGCCAATCTCCCTGATGAACACAGATGCAAAATTTCTCAATAAAATATTGGCAAACAGGATGCAGCAAATCATCAAGAAGATTATACACCATGACCAAGTAGGATTCATCCCAGCAATGCAGGGATGGTTCAAAATATGCAAAACAATAAATGTAATCCACCATATCAATAGAGCCAAAAGGAAGAACCATATGATCATCTCTATAGATGCAGAAAAAGCTTTTGATAAAGTCCAACACTCATTCATGATAAGAACCTTACAGAGAATTGGAATAGAGAGTCTTTATCTCAATATGGTAAAGGCCATCTATGACAAACCAACAGCCTGCATCATATTAAATGGTCAAAAACTGAAAGCCTTTACCTTAAAATCAGGCACAAGACAAAGATATCCATTATCACCACTGCTATTAAACATAATAGCTGTGGTGGAAATACTAGCCAGAGCAATAAGACAGGAAAGAGAAATAAAAAGAGTAAAGATAGAAAAAGAGGAAGTTAAATTATCATTATTTGCATATGACATGATACTTTACATAGAAGATCCCCAAAACTATATTGAAAGACTCCTAGATATAATTAACAAATTCAGCAAGGTAGCCAGATACAAAGTCAATACACAAAAATCAATAGCATTTCTATACACTAACAACAAAAGTACTGAGAGAGCAATAAGAGAAACTACACCCTTTACACTAGCATCCAAAAAAATGAAATACTTAGGAATTAATCTCACGAAAGAAGTAAAAGAGATATACAGCAAAAATTATAATACCCTGAAAAAGGAAATCGAAGAGGACCTCAGAAAATGGAAAGACATCCCCTGTTCATGGATAGGAAGAACAAACATTGTAAAAATGGCCATTCTCCCAAAATGCCTATACAGATTCAATACAATCCCAATCAAAATACCACTAAAATACCTCATAGATCTAGAGAAATCACTCCTAAAATTCATCTGGAACCAGAAGAGACCTAGAATAGCAAAGGCAATTCTAAGCAGCAAAGGCAAAGCAGGAGGCATCACAATCCCCAACTTGAAATTATAGTACAAAGCTACAGTAATAAAGTCAGTATGGTACTGGAATAGAAACAGACCCGAGGATCAGTGGAATAGATTGGAAGATACAACCACAACCACAAACTCACTCAACCACCTTATCTTTGATAAAGGGGCCAAACATGCTCACTGGAAGAATGACAGTCTCTTTAACAAATGGTGCTGGAAAAATTGGCTGTCCATATGCA
>PVJX010049462.1:0-11054 GCA_004027295.1 Dolichotis patagonum
TTCAAAACAAAACAAAACGAAACAAAAACATTACAACATAAGGTAAATGGCTTTTTAAAAATTTTGAATCTTTTGTCATGGGGTTTATAAACTATGACAAGCTCATTAATTTAAAGTAGAGCCACAAAAGAGAAGGTAGCAGAATATTAAATAAGAAAACTTACACACATAATACTGGAGATTGGTCACTATAAGATTCCTAAAATAATGGATACATTTAGAAATTTAGATGCTTCTAACTAGGTCAAAATGTCTGCAATGGAAGAATAATTGCATTCCATAATTTTATATTCATTAAATTTATGCTTGGAATTGAAAATGGTTTTGATTTTAGTTATTATCATTTTACAAATACAATAAAAAATGAATAAGATAAAATCATAGAACTGCTAACAATGACTTTGACAGTAGTTGATTCAGACAGAAATAAAATGCATTCAGCTGCAAAGGTAGCTTTAAAATGTCACAGATCTATAGTTACATAATTTTAATTTTAATATGCCACTTAGCTTAAAAATAATTTGTTAACCTATTTATTTCATGAAAACACAGAATCTCAATTTCAATCTTAATTAAATATAATGCTACCCCTGTAAAAATCATAAATTATCATTTGATGGAAATGAGCTGTGATGTCAGAATAGCTACATTTTTATGAAATTAGTCTTTTATTATATAGCTTTCCAGAGAAACAATAGCTATCATTCTTGAACTATATGTCTTATCATAAAATTTGAATTTGGGGCTGTGAAACTAATTTTTAAAGTACATTTGTAGTACAGGAAGCATGTTAGAATTATTTTCCAAATCAGCCTGAAGAACATTAATGACGCAGAATCAGTCTACAGCTGGAAGTTTGCAGTTTGAAGTTGCCGCTTGCAGATTATACATTGCTTCTTTTCTTTCTTGTCTTTGAGTTTTCTTTGTGCAGAAAGATAATGACTCTTCTGAGTATAGTTGGGCCCATGAGATTACAACAATTGAATAAAAGTGGCTATAAAAATGTTCATATACCATTCCCTTTCTGACAAATGCAACTGTAGTGAAAAGTGAATATCTTATTTGCTAAATTTAGTTTGGTTTACATGGAGACAAATACTTCAATTTCACCCTAAAGTTATCCTGTAAATACAGTTTAAATGGCACTGATGGAATGAGTAGAATACAGATGCTCTAGGACTTCAAATGGGTTTATATTCCACTAAACTCATTGTAAGTTTAAAATAAAATGAGTTACAATGCTTTCAACAAACCTAACCCACTGAAAATTGTAGCTTAGCTTTTTAGCTTCCAGGCATAAGTGAGAATATTTGCTATTTGTTTTTCTGCATCATTCCTTTTCACTTAGCAGAAGGTTCTCAAGTTCCACCTATGTTAAAAGCATCAATGTTTTTCTTAGCAAGACTGGAGAATATGTGTTCTTTTTGACAGTAATCAGCTATGTTCCTGTGCCTTGACCATACTGAACACTATTTTACTCCACTGCTTAACTCTTACTGAGATAGTTTACATTTTATTTTTCCATTCTCACTGGAAACATTAGTATTACCTTAAGGGAAGGTTCCTGATTTGATTACATTTACAAGAAGTGGTCGAATACAAAGTGCATTTTTAAATTTTAATAATGTATTCCAGGAAAAGATCACTGCCAATAATTCCCTCAAAACACTCACCCCACACACACACTTCAAGTAGTCTCATGTCAAGGTTGTTCCCACTTTCTGGACTAGCTCTGGAAGTCCTTTTTTGTGAGTGTCTTTATGAGGTTTGACCACAAATATGGTGACAGCTGCCGCTGGGTACCATCCGATGGAAAGCAGGACCATCACCGTGTGTCCTCATGCGCCTCACTCACCGGGGCCGGCACTGTCTGACTCCTAGCTTTTCCTAAAGTCAAAATGTTAATGAAAGATAAATATTTTAATTGATTCAGGACGTCAAGGCATCCACAGTGGTGCAAAAAAGACGTTCATGAAACAGGACTTCTGAGACTGTTTCAGAAAGTAACAAGGATGGTGGCATAAGAACATTCAAAGGAAAGAATATTTGGGAAGGGATTAATGGCAATGTATCTTTTACTCTAATATACAGTTTTAGTCAAAACATTAAAGGTTTATTTATCACACTTCCTATTATACATTTTGCTATAATTTCCTATAAATTTTAAATAGTATGTGTCTCTTTCATTCTTAGAAATTTTAAAGTATTTTTAAAAGATATTTCCAGGTATATGACAATATGTAAAATTAAAGATAACCTTTATTTCTAATAACTGAATTGCTTCATTTTCTTGTACCATTATGCTAGACATAACTTCAAAAACAATGTAATTAATAGAGCTGGCTTAATAGCATTAATATTTATTATGCTAATTACTACTATGTCTGGTAATAGATCATGATACATATATGTGCTTTCATAGATCTACATGGATTTTTTTAGGTTAGGAAAGACTGCTGAATTTTTCCAATTTTTTGTCAATTACTAGACAAGTTAGCATATTGATTTTTGAAATGAGTTACTCTGATTGATTTGCTAATAGTAGTAATTGAAAAGCTTTAAATTAAATTTTATATGTACAATAGTCAAACAGAATAAAATTCTTGGGGGCTTTCTCTGGTTTTCTTTCAGCCCCCCTCTTCAGTGCTAGGCATATATGTATGGGAGAGCTTCTCCTCCCCTTACAACAGAGAGGGCAAGTGTTTACTGTGTGCCATCTGTCTTCACATGTAGGCTCCACATCACTGGATTAGGCTCCCTCAAAACTAAAGGGAGCTTGCTCCTCAGGGTATGAACAGGGAAGAATAGGAAAGCAGATCTTAGACAAAAGCAGACAAATCCCTCCTCATTTACTCCTTTTACTGACTACTATTTCCAGTTTTGTTTTGTTTTGTCAAACAATTCCCACATACTGCATGTCTGTTGAGGGGCCTTCCGTGTCTTCACTGTAGAGTGGGAAGCAACTGCCAGCAAAGCAAAGCAGCACACGCCTATCTTTCCTTCCCTTTGCTGGTCTTGGACTGAATCAGCTAAATAAGTTAAACCCACACCTTAATCCTTTCCTCAGGCTCTGTTTAAAGAAAAGAAAATAAGACTTGCTGTATATTATCAGCCTTTTTATTAAACTGTTTAAATAGATAGCTACTTTTTAGTATTCTTTGAGTTTTAATTTCACTATAACTATAAGAGAAAGCAGAAGCTAAGCATTTCTATTTTACTGTTTATTTTAAATAGAAGTCCCTAAAAGACATACCACAGTGATATATGTGCACTAATGTTTATAGCAGTACAATTTGTAATAGTTAAATCTTGGAAACAACCCAAATGCCCATCAACTGAAGAATGAATAACTAAAAAAAAAAAGATATGGTCTTTTTATGCAGTGGAGTACTACTCAGCCATGAAAAAGAATAAGCTTGAGACTTGTGGGTAAATAAATGCAACTTGAGACCATACTCATAAGTGAAATAAATTTGACTCATATGAATAAACATCACATTATCTCCCTAGTATGAGAAACTGAAAGAGTAAAAAAGGTCTACAATGTACAATAGATATTTTCTAATGGGAAGTAATTGTTTGAAAGGAAAAAAGAATTAAGAGGGGGTAAAGGGAAACAGAAGGAAAGGAAAAGGTAAAAAATGTAAGGTAGCTATGTTATTACTATCTCTTAGCTCATTGAAGAGGAAGGTTGGTGCTAATATTGATTGAAGAAATTTTTATGTCCATATCTTATACTCTGAGTAACGACTTTGAAGATGAAAGTATGCAATGTATTAAATATTATCATCTCCTATTGCTTTGTTATGAAATTCTGCTTTACCTTTTTTCAATTAAAAAATATAGAGTATATTATGAACAATTTTAAGCCAGTATTTTTGAAAAAAATAGATAATTCCATGAGCAATACAATCAAATTGACTAAAAAAGAAAAGTCGTTTCAGATTACCCATATTTACTTGAAATATTAAATTCACAAGTATAGACTATACCCTAGATAAAACTTGCATATAGCTAAGTTCTGGTGAATTTTACCAAACATTTTAAAAAGAAGTGATAAAAATATGAAATGAACCCTTATAAAAATAAGAGTAAGCACAATTTAATAACTTATAAGAAGGCAACACATGTTGATACCAAAACCTGACAAGGATATTATATCTTTCACCAAGATGATGTAGTTGACTTTCTTCTGTATTTACAACTCATTTTGTTAAAATCTCTGGATATTTTTATTTCTCCTTTACTTGTGCCATTATAAATTCACTATTACTAATTCCTAGAAATGACTGATATCTAGAATTTTTAATTTCAAAAATATTAAATAGATAGATGGAAATCTATGTATTACTTTAGTTTTAGTCATATATGCTTAATCTTTTAGCTGTCACTTAATAGTTCTATTCTGACTTTTTTATTTTGCCAAAGACATTTTGTTTATTAGAATATTTTTCTAAATGAGTGCTGTGTTTTCTGATTTCTGTATGTCTCTCCAGTACATGAGTGTATTACGCATATATCCTAGTTTTGCTCATTTGTGGATCTTTTTCCACACTCACTCAAGTGAGCAATTAGCAGAGAGTTAACCAATCCAATAGTTTGTTTAAAGAACTCAGTTTCTAAGCATCTTTGTGAAAAGTGAAGCTACATCTGAGGTTGATGTTGGTTGCTTTAAGTTTTCTCCAAAAACAAAGCTTTTTATTATTTTGTTACAATGTTTTTGTTTTAACTTTTTCCCCAAAAAATTTTAAAAAACAAAGCTTTGTTTTCTTTGAAGGGGTAAATTAAAAATCAGCACTTCAGGAAAGATTTCTCAGCTTCAGAGTCTCAGGCACTGATTTTTAGATTATGTAACCATTAAGGACAGTATCATTCTTGCCTTTTTGGTGTTGTATTGGTATTGGTTGCACACAGTCTTCTGGTTATAAGGTCTCTTCTCCCTCTTCTTAAAGAGATTGGAGAGCACACAGTGCTCAGCCCACATCTGAGAGGTGAGCCCGCACTTCCTGTCACTTGTCACTGACCTCCTAGATGTAAAAACTTGTCTGCCAGGGCTTGCTTAGTTCTCTCATCTACCACTGTGACATTTGGCAATATCCATCAAAATCAAACGTGTACACTGTTCGTGTATTCATCCTTTTAAGGGGGGGGTCTGTGTAAATATATCTACAGGTACAAATACAAACTTGTGAAATGACAGCAAGAAAAGTTTATTAGTTGAGGAATATCTTATAAAAGCAAATATCTGAAAATAACTAAATATACATCAATACAAAACTTGTAAATAAATTGCAGGATGTTCAGAAGCTGAATCATTCTGTGTAACATATAAAATGATATACTAATTTGGAGAGATTTGCCAAAACTCAGCTATGTAGTAAGCAAAACACAAAAGTGGGTTAATACGATGTAATAAGTTGAATATACATTTTATTTATGATAAATTGAACTTATAAATATTTGTGGAAGGAAAACAATGAAGCAATAGATGTATTTCATGGTTTGCGTTGGTGCTAATTTTATAGTAGGGTAAGACTGAGACTTCTTCTCTTTTCATTTCTAAGTTATTTGTATATATGAATTTTTAAATGAATATAAAAAATAATGAAAGAAAATTTTAGAAATCACCTGGCATACTTAGTCTCTTTTATTTGTCCCATATTTTGATATTTCTATTCTGTTTCTCTTTTTAAAAATTTAGTTTACCTAACTGGTTCTCTTTTTATCAATTTGTTCACATTTTTATTAATATATATTTGCCATAAATGATTACATTCATAATAGGGAATTGGTACCTGTACATAATATGTCTTAATTCTCCCTTTGTTTTAAAACTGATTCTTAATAGCTGACATATTTTTCTTCTTCTACCTGTTTCTCAATATTTGGTGTGGTATATATATATTTACACCAGAGATCAAGTACACATTTATTACATATATAGGAAATTAAATGAAATCAAGATCAAATTATCTCCCTCAGTAAAGGAGATTTTTAGTGCTCTGCATATTCTCAAGGCATGCTAGCATTTAATAATAACATCTAACTTTATCTTAGTAGATTTCATGCTAAATTCTGCAAGTTCATTTGGAGGAGGAGGAGGAGAGAGAGGAAAAGTAACTGCTTTTTAAAAAATATACATTCTACTGGTAAAGCTCTGTCAGATAACAATACCTTTTTAAAATAATTCTCTTGGAAATAGTGCCATTTTAAAAACTTACACAGTAAATGTAGCACAACAGTAAAAATGAAGATGTAACTATATAAAAGCAATCTTACTGTGACACAATTTATTTATAGAGTAACTGGGTTGATTTTTTTGCCAATTATCTTGTCAGGTGGATATCTCCATTTAATTACTCAATGTGCATTTTATTTTAAAAAGACTGTAAAACAGGTTCTTTTTACATGAATTTTTGTAGAGACTAAAAGCACACAGAAGTTTCAGGAGGCAGAACTATTTGGAATTGGCATTATTCAGTTGCAGTCCTGTTTGATTATCGGTCTTACTGAGAGAAGGATGATGTCCTCTCTGGTGCCTTCTAAGGTCCTTATAACATCCAGGTATCATTTGAACCAGTGTTTCTACCATGCTCTGAGACTGGCTGACTGGTAAAATGGTCAATGCCAATGTTATTAGAGTTTAGGTCCTTCAAGACTATTTTGTTCATTTTTCAGTCTTTTACAAGACTTGTTGCATTCTTATAAATATCACTTACCTATAAAAATAAATGAGAGGTAAATCTCTCATTTGATATTTCCTCTCACTGAGCATGCAATCCCCTGAGTAATTCCACATACTGCACAGACATTCATTCAGCAAAGTGTATTTTATCAAACGTGCTTCTTGGACTCCTGTCTTCGTTAGTAGGAGAATTACAGGGCTTTTTGGCACTGTCTTACATTTTAATAGGTACATAACTCGGATAATATGCCTATTATTGAAATACCAGCTGGTCTTCTGTTCAGTGAATCGCAAAATGCATAGGAAAACCTAGCATTCAAAAATTTCTTCACAGAAAGTATCCAGCACTTTTAAAATATCTGTAACTTTCAAAGCCCTTTGTCAATACAGTCAATATTTCCTCTCATGCATCTCAAAGGATGAGGCATTCTGACTTATTTTCCTATTTATTTTCAGGAAATTCATTTTGCCAGCATGCTAAGAAAAACAAAAGTAAAAAAAAATTAAGAAAGAAATCACCAAATGAGGTGAATTTCAGAGAAATGAAGCCAAATCCTTTGAGTGACATAGACCTATCAAGGAGACCAATGTGGTAGACCTGTGAGACACAGCAGAAACAGGAAGAGAGCATTCAGACAAGCAAGGAAAATCAGCAATAACCAGTCAAGCATGTTCTATCTTCTGAAACTACGGACAGTCTTTACCATTAACCTTGGAAGACTCTTTTTTTTTAAAGGATTTACATTTAATCCTTCATGATATAAACATCTAAGGAATCAGGGTTTTATGCAGTCATCTTCTTGCTATATACATTTAGTTTTACTAAGAGGAAATGTTCTTTTGTTATCATTTGTACTTATAAAGCACTTCCTGGGAAGAGGATGTTTTATAAAGTTTTACTATCAAGCTCATGAGCTTAAATTTGTTCTATAATTCTTATGACTGAAGGGAAGCTAGATCTCTAGTTTTCTCTAATTAAAAATCTCTAAGAAAGTTTCATATGTTCCTTATTGTGCTATAATAGCCTATTTCTTTATTGAAGAGGTGGAGAGAAATAAGTTTAAAATTGTGTTTTCTCTGCATTATTTGGTCATTAGTACAAAATTGTGGTTTTTAAATTGCATACACCCTAAATACTCAATTATAATGTTATAGATCAATAAATAGCTTTGAAGATTGAATATCTATCTCAATTTGTGTCATTTTTGTTTCTTATGATTATTTGCTTTATTTTAATCTTATATATAAATAATCCATACCTATGGTACAGTAAAAGTTTGAGTATGTGTATAATTAAAGAATTTATATTAAAAGCTCATATTTGATTTTTATATCTATATAAACAAGAAACAAATAAAAATGGATTATAAGTATTTTAAGTTGGAAAGAAACTCAAAAAATTAAACTAAAGTGGAATTGCATATTTTTCTGTCATGCCAGGTTGCTGTTGATGCACTTCAACTTCATTGCAAAACTCAAAAGACAATGAGTTTTTAGAAATAAACACTATAAAAATTTGAATGTTATCAAATGTACAAGTTATTTGACATGTGTGTCCTCAATTTTAAAGGAAATTAATTCCTTTCCTTTCTGCCTGCATTTCATGAAATTTAATGCACAAAGATCTGTGTATTCCAAAATGTCAAAAGATTATTTTCTTATGTTGGAAGATTCCATCCACGCCTCTCTGAAAAATTTAGAACTTGTTTGCTTCTAAGGCTGAGTACATTTTGGAATAACTTTGTGTTAGCTACAAATAACAATCTTTTCAAGCCTTAGCAACCCAGCTTGCTTGAGCTTTTTTCCCCTCTTCTTTTGACACCCATCCAGGTCCTTGACACTGACACCAAAATTTTAAAAAATAAAAGGGATAAAGGAAGGAAACATGGAAGAAAGGAAGGAAAGAAAGGAGGAAGCAAGAAAAAAGAAAACTGGTCAAAATTGAGACTGCATAGGCTTTTATATGAAAGCCAAACATACATTTCCTCACCTGCTTAACACTTAAGTTTTGAGAAGTAACCCTTCAACAAACAACAGGTTTATTGACTACAAAGATGCCAGTAGAGCTTTCTTGCCAGTGTGTGCCTTTTTTGTGGAGAAAAAGAGAAAAAAAGAAATGATTTGGAAATGAGCCATCTTTATTTTAAGTTCCCCAGGCAATATGTAACCACAGCAACCGAAGTTCTTGCTATCTGGGAAAAGACAGATGTCTGTGCTTCAATCAAGATGCAAAGTTTATAAAAGAGGAAAAAAAGAAAAGTTATCATTTCATTATTTTAAAATATGAATTGCCCTGAGCTGGCTTTGAGCCATCACTCCAGCAACCTTAAACTACGTATTCAAGTCCTTCAATATTGCGATGCTTCATTTCAATTAATTTAACAATTACACCAAATGATCTTGCATAATATTCAGTGGTGTTCATTCATTTCCAAAATAGTCATTATTCAAACTGAGTAAATCATTTAATTTGAATAATGACTGGATTACTATATTCCACAGTGTGCTGACCAAAATGATGTTTAACTTTCTCTAATAAGCTAGTTGTGTTCAGAGGAAAAACAGATGGGAACCAGGAAGAACTGCAGATACAACCAGACAGCTTTCTGTACTTCTAGCCAACCATGTTTATTGGGCTATATTTCCCCCAAATCACTCTAAAATGAAGACAATGTACATTTTGCATATTTAAACTAACAAAGATAAAATGAATGCAAACACAGATTGTAGTAGACAAGAAAGTATAACACAATTTTAAATATGGAAAATAAATTAGTGAGTTAATAAACTAAGAGAATCTTCATTCAAGTCTTCTACAAAAGATAGCAAAAGCATATGAAGAAATTTAGATAGAATTAGACTCCCGAAAGGTCATCAGAAAGTAGAGCGCTATGATGCAAATAAAATACCTTGGTTGAAAAATCAGCTTCCAGAAAAGTCAGAGCTTTTAAGTTTTTTTCACTAACTGCATCTTGGAGGTTGTCAGGTGGGAGTTGCCAAAGCAGAGGACTTTCACTCTTGAGATAATGAAAACTGACCGCAAAGTAAAGAAAGAGGTGTAGTTTTTTGGGACCCGAAACTCTCGGACCCATAGAGTGGCCTGGGCTGTTTGGATCGAAAGTCTGCACAGACCTGCATCTCGGCGCAATTCTTTGGGGCTGGGAACTGCCTGGAGATCGGCCCATAGCCCCGCCCTTCACCCCCAGGAAGTCTCCCAGAAAGCAGCATCTCGGCCTATTTCTTTGGGACCCGAAAGTCTCGGACCCATAGAGTGGCCTGGGCTGTTTGGATTGAAAGTCTGCGCAGACCTGCATCTCGGCATGACTGTTTGGGACTGATAGGCCCACCCTTCATTCGCAAGGAACTACCTGGAGATCGGCATTTGGACCGGGTCTGTTTGGGAACATAGACCCGCACTTCACCCCCAGGAAGTCTCCCAGAAAGCAGCATCTCACCCTGTCTCTTTGGGACCCGAAACTCTCGGACCTGCAGAGTGGCCCGGGCTGTTTGGATTGGGAATATTGTGGAGACAGGCATCTTGGCCAGGTCTGTTTGGGATCGGGGACTTTTCAGAAACCAACATTCTGGCCTGACTCTTTGGGATCTGTAGGTCCTTCACTCGCAGGGAACCTCCCGGAGACCTGCCTGGGACAAAGCACGGAGGCCTGGCCTGCCTGAGATTCCACAGGCTCCGGGGTGGCCACACCCAGCATTTGCCTTACAACTTGGGGAGCCAGGAGCCCACAGAGGGGACTTAGGACCCTGTGAGGAAGCCAGGAGCCTGTGGGGGAGCAACTGCCCCTCCAGGAACTGAGGGTGTAACAGGTAATTTGCCACATAAGCAGAGAAATCTTTGGGACACTGCTCAAAGTAAGGAAATACAGAAAAATGACAAAAGGAAAGACCAAAAGGCAGGTTCAAAGCCCTAGCCCTCCCCAAGAAACCTTACAAGCTGTGTACATAGAAGAAAAGAGAAGCCATACACCTGAAATGTCTGAAATGATATCAAATGAAATAAATATGCAAATAGGGAAAGCTACGGAGAAATTCAAACCAGAAATACTTGCCCAGGTAAAAGAAGAATTGATAAAAACAGTGAAAGAAATAGTGAATGCATCTAGTGAAAACACAACTAAAAAATTAGAGGAACAAAGCACAGATAGAATCCCACAAAGAACAATATAAGAAACAAACAGAATGCATAAAGCAGATTCAAAGAGATATACAGGAAATGAAAAATTCTACTGAAAGCTGTAAAAACTGCCTCAATGAAAGTGAAGACAGAATTTCAGACCTCGAAGATAAGATTGCAGCCAGTGAGCAGGAAAGACAAGATCTTTTAAAAATAACAAAGAATCAGGAAATAACA
>PVJX010049463.1:0-11054 GCA_004027295.1 Dolichotis patagonum
CTGCTGGTTTCAGTCCTTAGAAAGAAAAGAAGGGATTAGTCCAGCTGCCTACATTGCGAGGTATTTGTGATGGGTCAAATAACATGACAACACTTAGAAACTAATATCAGAATGAAAAGAGACACCACTAAACCAGGTATGCTAGGTGATCAGTTTTCATTGTCCTGTACGTGTAAATGCAGAAAGTTATCACAGCGTTTCCTTTCTACATTTACTATAAAGACACTGTCATATACCACCTGTGGTCCAATATAAGTAATTATGAACAATTTCTAAGTTCCTGAGATGGAGCATTAGAGACCACACGACTGGTGAGAATTCTATTATTTTTTCTCACAGGAAACTCATTATGACACATTTACTTAAGCAGAAATTTCCACAGTACTTATTGTTTTGCATGAGTGAAGAAATTAGGATCAGAATTACATGATCTCAAGGTAGTTTTAACACCTCCAGAAAAGGAGGATGTATCCATAATTTAAGTCCTCAATGACAAAGCAGCATAATTCGCCAATAGAGAATAAAGAGATTAATTTCATAAACTACTTTGTAAACTATAATGACCTAATGCAATAGTATACTCTAAAGAATGGAAACAGGTATAACAATACCAATCTGGAGTCTGTCTATATTATGTGCCTAATGATTTATTACATACCTCTTATTTTCTAAAAAAAGGCTTGAGCTCCATTACTGGTTTTATGTTTTATTGTGTTACAAAACAGGTATTTCTGGTAAGTATGTATGTAGGATTTTGTGCAATACATGTTAATACGGAAGCAATGAGCCAGTGGTGAACAAGATGCATACTGAATGAATTAATCTTTCTATACACATGACATAAGTACTTTTATTAATTTAATAAATCCTGAAGTCATCTTCTTTCTCTCAGTGGACAATGGGAAAGGAAAAGAATACAACACATTTTGATCTCTCTCTCTTATATAGATATATATCAAATATATATATATATACACACAGTACAAATTGATAGGTGTAGAGTATAGACATAGAGATATTACAATTATTAACTATCTATATTTTATTTAACCTATATGTTGAGATATATAGAAAAATACAAATAATTGTACAATAAATATCCCAACTCTTCCATGATAGTCTCAATAATTTTATAAAATTTTTCCACATCTGTGTACAACACACAGTACATGTGTCTCAAAAAAATATAATTTTGCTTTTTTTGTTCTACTACCATTGGTTCTATCTACCACATTGTGTCTTATTGGAATTTGAATATGTGTGATAGTTCAAACAAATTTTTTTCTTTTTTATCAAAAATGAGATATTATAGTACCCATTGATCATTTTCTGTTATTCGGTTCAGAAAGCCCTGTAATTCTTTCACTATATGCATGGCTTTATACTTTTGTGTTATGTTTGATATTATTGTAATTGAAACTATGCTCAACTATAGCAGAGTAAGAGATATGGTGTTAGATACTGTTGATGTCCAGTTGACTTAATGTAAAGTACTGTGTTGCCTATGTTGTCCTGTTCTGATCTGCTCTGTACTGCCCCCTTTTGTTTTATTCTCTTTTAAATAAAAAAATATATATATATAATTTTATAAATAGTTTTAAAATTTGAGTTGCAAAAAAATCTTCAAAATAGCATCCACATTGAATAGGTATTTCTGAGTGTGCACATGCTTTCCTAGCTCATGACTTGGTCTATAATTTTTAGAATCATAAATCTCAAAAGGGAAACTGATTTCACCTTACATCCAAGACAAAAGACACAGCCTCCTTGTCTTGTTATTTGCCTACTATGAAATACAGTATGCAAGTAAATATAGAATTTTACAACAGTCTCTTGGGTACTAAATCAGATAATAGTTTTCCAAGGAAATAAGACAATACTCTGTAGTATCTACTCATATATTCATGCCTGCAGCAGAAAAACACAGATTACACATCCCCACTAAGTTTATAAGGCATAAACTAGTAGATGAAAGACTCACTAATTTCTGCTGCCACAGGAGGCATAATATGAAAGCTTCGTGCATGTTTCATGTTCCTTCCAACTCTTCACACTCTCAGATTCCAGAACCCCTGGATACCAGCCACAGGAGGCTCTCACTGTGATCTTGGTGCGGTCCACAGTGGTCCCAGAACCAACTCTGTGTGCACAGACTCTGTGTCTCCTCTCTCTCCTCAGAGATTCTGCTTCTCCTCAGGTGCTGGTTCTCTATGAAAAACAGCACTGCAGATGCCATGAGGGCTTTTCTTACCTCACTTCTGATTATGAAGAAGGTGACATTATTATTTGCCAATGTTCCCAAGGTAGCTTTAGATTACTAAATTAGTTTTATTTCTGTTCCTCTCATGTTAAAAAAATAAAATTTCTTCCAATTATTACACCTGTAACCTATATAGCCATTATCAGCTACCAAATCCTAATCTTTCCCCATCCTGACATCTTTCTCCAATAATTCTATACTCCTCCTTAAGGGCATTTATTCCGTTTCTCTCTGATGATACACAAGGAACAAATCCACTCTACCCTTTACTGTAAGCTGCCCTTTGGCTCTTTCCACTCCGCTATACACCTAGGATTTACTCTGGTCACACTGTTTGTCATATTTACTTTCTAATTCCAAATTCATGATGGACCCACTTTTCTTAGTTACTTTTCTCTTGTTGTTGAGACAAAATACCTGATGCCCAATGTGAAGCAAGGGAAGTTTTATTTCTTACAGTTTTGGGGGTTTCAGTCCATATTTAGCTGGCTCCAAGTCAGGATGGCATGGTGGGGCTGCTGTTCGTGGCCACCACAAACAGCAAGATCAAACAGAGCAAAAGAGAGCAAACATGCCTTCTTCTCGCCCTTACACTGTATGCCTGCTCCATCCTTAGGTGGGTGCAGCACTCACAGCACCAATCCCAGCACCAGACAACAAACCAGTCACGAATGCCAGACTCAGCTGTGTCCACGATTGCTGAGGCTGGTGGGGGGGGGGGCATCCAAACGCAAACCATAACACCAATGTTTAATCTCTCCCAAGGTCCTCAGCCTTGACCACACTTCCCAGCCCCTTTTTCACTGCTCTCCCTCTGCACTGGGATTTGCTGACCAGGCCCTAAACTTGAACACTTTTACCTTGGAAGCAGGCCCAACATACTTCTTACTTTCTCCCCTATTCATGGCTACTATTTCTCAATAAATATTCATAATCCTCATAAACATTTAGCATCCCTTGTTGTGAATAATAAACATTCACAATTTATAGTTGTAAAGCAATCAAATAAAGAAAGAAAAATTTAAAAATACAGTGGTAATCCCAAGGATGACATTCTTAGTCATATTCTGGATATAATCAGCTTGCCCAACATTCCTCTATACTCTAACCCTGAACAGCACTGTACTCACATAAATAGCTCCTTCTCCTCCAGAAAGAGCTCCATCGCAGACAAGCAGCTGAAACAATGGGCGACTATGATCACACAGAACACCCACGTCCTGTCAAGATACAGCAGAAATGAAAAGCACCAGTAAAACACCTTTAGGTCAGTGTTCTACACACAGGACTTTTTCCAGAAATGATGAAACTTTCAATTGACCAATAAAGAAAAAAAGAAAACAGAACTGTTCTAGGGAAAATGGAGAAGGCGCAAGATTAAGAGGGCAGAGTAGAAAGACATTAGTTCAAACCCTCTCCATGACCCAGAATTGAGATATTCAAGCAATATCCTTTTTCTTTATCTGAGCTTTTCTTTATCTGAGCTTTCATTTTTACAAGGAAAATAGATTGTGTTGATATTCTAGTCTCTTGTTTACTTCCTAGGTGAATGGTTTCATTGCGTTTAGAGATCTTGAGGTTTTTTCAAGACGTCATCTATGGCCTGGATTTTTTACAGGACCTGGACCTTATCAGCATGCTCACAGGATATCATACAGACATTCCTTGTTTAATGGCCAACCTATTTAATAGTTGGGACTTATAGCCAAGGCATGCTGTTCAGACCTATGACCCACTGTGCAAACTTATGACCCACATTCATACATACTGACAACAGGAATTTGAGCAGCAGTGCAATCTTATGGTGGTTTGTAGTACTTTGGTACTTATGGGGTACTTCTTAAAAGCTACACACAGAACCAGGACTAATTCTTCTACCTCTGCTTTGTCATCTGTAGGGTTTCTACAAGCAAAGGGAGAATAAAGGTATACACACACCAAGGGTCAGCAAAACGGCTGCTGCCTGGCCAGTGTAAGCAAGCAGATTTTATTGAGATAAAGAACAAAGAAATTCATAGTGCACATGTTTAGATTATAGAACTTGTTTCTTTCTTGTCCTTACAGGGTCTTTTATCTTGAGGGGATATTTCAAGGCCTGCACCTTCTACCAAGACACTGTCAACTGGATGTGTCCAGGACAAAATAGAGTCAGTGTGGCTTCTCTACCGTCATCTCCCTTACTAGGATCTTCATGTCTATTGATCAGAATTCCAATGATGATGTGATGAAGACTCTGAAGGATCTGATGACTAAAATGTTAGCTTGAATGTCATTTTTAAATTCTGTACATGTTGTTTTTGGAGCCTCAGTGTCTCTTTGTACAGTGAACTTTGTTTACACAGTACTGTGTTTTTGCTGATTGTACTGTTCATTGTACTGTTTTATGTTCTATTATACATTATGGTACTACATGTAACAGTTAGACATATAAAAGCAAAGTCATCAAGTTGGAGTTTTCTTTAATTCTTTGTTTTGAATATTGTAATGTATATACTATATACAATTCCTGATTCAGTAATAAATTCACTTAATGATCTAGTCATAGGAACAGAACTTGGTTGCTAAAAGAATAATGTCTGTATTCACTTCACCTAAAGTTTGAACCATAAGCTTGTGTGGATTTTATCTATAGTTAGTGATTAAGAAAACAAAAGAAAAGCAACATCCTGGGGGTTTTGGTTTTCACGTAGCCCCAAGCCACCTGTCTCCAGGCTTACTAATGACTAATTTCTGCCTAACATTATGGACTATTACTCAGCCTTAAAAAGGAATAAAATTCAGAGACAAGCTAAAACTTCCATAAACCTTGAGAACATTATACTTAGGAAAATAATCACACCATGAGACAGATACACAGACAAACACACACATATGTACACACACACCCAAATAACTGTATATGTATATGAAGCTCCCAGAGTACTCAAATTAAGAAAGAAGAACTGTGTTAACCAGGAATTGAGAGACACTGGTCCAAGGAATTACTGTTTAATGCACATGGAGGGTCCTTTTGAGAAGAAGAAAAGCAGTTCTGGAGCTGGACAGTGATGACAGCCATACAATGTGAATGGACTTGATACTACTGACCTACGTACTTAAAGCAGCTAAAATGGAAGCCTTCTGCCCATAATTTAATACTACATACATACACATAAAATACTAGTTTAATACTGCATATATATTACACAGAAACCAAAGTATTTCAGTTTCCATGCATTTTCTTCTCCCATTGCAATAATACAGTGACAGACTGTATTTGTCTTAAATTCTAATTCTTAACAAAAATAAACAAGCCTGAACAAAATAACAGTATTTTCTCAAACTCAAGACAGAAATTACTTACCTATTCTGGATTCCAGCACAATCATTTTTTAGCCAAAAGAAAAAGGCACCTGCAAGCAGCCCCTCTGAAATTGTGATAACAATCTTTTCAAAAAGAAAAGTTTCAATTAGAAGCAAAATTTTGGCATGTATTTTTACATATATCCCAGTAGTAAATAATATAGTTATATATAATAATGTTTATTACATTATACTATAATATATTGATTACAATATATATTTGAATATATAGATATTTCTGTAAACTAAACACTTCAAATGAGTTGCTCAAGTTCCTCAGAAAATATAAAGTATTCTTTATTAAGCTGCTCCCTAAAGAAAATTGAAGTTTTAAGTTTGAGGAGCTGACAGGATAACATAGGAGATGACTGGGAAAGCTAAAAGTCCTCCCAGTGTCCAGCCAGGTTCTGTGAAAGCAGGGCACAACTCAGGTGCTGCACTCATGAATGCCATGATGTGTAAAAGAGGAATTCAGGGTCCTGGAGGGGTCCTTGTCAGAAAAAAAAAATAAAGTCTACACGACCACGAGTAGTGTGCTGAACTGACCTCTCAGTCTCTGTGCCAGTGGCTATGCACAGTTTTATACTTCAAGAGGTGAAAATGAAAATAAAATTAATTTACACAGCATTTTAGGGCTATGAAGTAGTTCCGAGGTCGAGTGCTGGCTTAGCAAACACAAGAATCTGGGAATGATCACCAGGACCACAAAGTGAATGAACGATAAAAGTTTCAAAGCACACATAAATCCTTTATAAGGGAATTTTCCATAATCAGGACTTACGGGTGAGCTGTGTGCCACTTATCCAACGTCTGGGAAACCCTGATGGCATAGAAAAGTGAATTTCATTGTGAAGAAATCACTCAGCCAGCTTCCCCTAGGACACCCAAGTGTCTCCATCACCCCGCTCCTGTGTCACTGCTTCTCCGTCATCCACAGCCAGCGAGACCCACGGTTCACACGGCCGCCTGAGCTGCCAGTACTTTGCATCCTCACCCGTCTTTATCTACCAGGCTGCATGGATGGCTCCCAACTGGACAAACATCTTTTGTTTTTAGGCTAAAAATTCTCCTATATACTCTGAATTTAACAAATGCTTCAGGGTTACTTTACAATGCAATTTAATAAAGGAATTCTACTTATAGTTATTCATGGGTTAAATATAAAAATACTGAGAAACTATAACCTGAGAAAGGTTTTTTGCTGCTGTTGTTTTGTGTTTTTTGTTTGTTTTGGTACTAGGGATCGAACTCACACCCTTGCATTCACCATGCAACCGCTTGCACTACTGAGCTAAATCCCCGGCCCAAGTGTGTAGGGGTTGTTTTTCTTTCTTTCTTTCTTTTTTTAAACTGAAAGATTTTTTTGTTTTTTGTTTTTTGGTATGGGGGATCGAACTTACAACCTCACATGTGCCAACCAAGCAGGTGCTTATGCCGCTGAGCTAAATCCCCAAGCATAAAGGACATTTTGGGATGATGCAAGACAAAGTAGAAATAAAGAATAGTGATCTGTGAAGTCTATGTTGTGAAAACCACAGTCTGTAAGGATATTATTTAAATGCTTCACCTATGAAATATCCCTAAAGATTCCACTGTGGATAAATAGTAATAAAGGGGGAAATCTCATTACTCTGGCATATTTTCACTATACTCCAAACATACTCCACTTCCTTTCAATAGGCGAATTTTTCATAATCAACACTGATGGCTTTATCAACATGTAACACGCACATGTGTGCAGTGGACAGTTCTTACACGTAGCCTAACTTTCATGATATTCATCATTCATACTAGACACTCCCCAGCCGTTGTTTCTTTTGTGACCAAACATGATAACTTACACCATGTCTTACTTTCTTGTCTCTGGCATACAATACCCAACACACAATTTAAGGAGGACAGATTTATTTTCACCTGTGGCTTCAGAGGTCTCTACCTGTGGTCAGCTGGCTCAAAGTGAGAAACTATACGGTGGAAGAGCCTGAGTGAAGAAAAGCTGCTCAAGTCACGGGCCTCAGGGCGGAGAGAGCAAACAGGGTCCCCAGGCAGGGAGATGTGTTCTCGCAGGTCATAAGCACAGTGACCCACCTCTGACCAGGCCAGATCCTTAAACAGCAAGTCAGCTAAAGGTCTCCTGTCGCCTAATCCCATTATAAAAGCCTCACCTCTGAACACAT
This sequence comes from Dolichotis patagonum, assembly GCA_004027295.1. Classification (NCBI taxonomy): domain Eukaryota; kingdom Metazoa; phylum Chordata; class Mammalia; order Rodentia; family Caviidae; genus Dolichotis; species Dolichotis patagonum. The sequence goes on from PVJX010049463.1 coordinate 7,780, forward strand.
GGACTTCAGGGGCACACTGCCTCCAAACTGTAACACACCACAATCATCAGTCTTATCAGTGGAATGCTGCACACAGGTTTCAAAGTTCTTTATTTCTAGTCAGGTTTCAAACACAGTCACCAAAAAATGACTTTCATGAGCATTCTCTGCTTTTAAAAGGTGCAACTATGTTCTTCATTCTTGCATGAAAGAAACCTTCAGGCCACCTAAGCATTTCATAACAGAGGAAATGACGCTGCTGTAAGCACTGGGCATCTGGTCTCAATTCTCTTTTGATAAAGAGATAAAAAGAAATTTTTATTCTTTACAAAGGATAAAAAGATAAAAAGGATAAAGGATAAAAAGAAATAAACTCTCCAAATAGTTATTCTGTTCATGTTCAGAGATGCTGAGCCAATATCTATGCTAGTGTGCACCGAGAGATGACTGTGGCTCTCATTAAAAAAATGAGTTCATAGTCAAATGTTTAATAAGTTAGGAGGAAGGACTCTCCAAGTGATTAACTACTACATCTCCAAAGTGGTTGATCAAAAAACCCTTTCCATATTAAATAGAGAATACTTTCCTTACCTAGACAATCTATTCATGGCAAGATCTTCCAAGTACAACCTTAGTTAATGGCCAATGCAGAATCACCAAAACACATAACTAGATCAAACCAAAGAACAGCTTAGACTTAGATAAAGGTTTAGATAAGGTTTATCAGGAGGAATTCATAAATATTTCAAGAACTCCATACAAAAACAGAGAAATAATAAACTTGCTCAGAAAGTGTTTTATAAGTGTCCAGTCCAAAGATGAAGGACCTATTCCAAGGGATTTTAACCTATGGACCAGTGATCAGACAGTCAGACATCTATTTGTGTTGTCAGTAAGATAAGAACAGTTTTTACTAATTTTAACAATTGGAGGAGGCGATCAAGACTAGTTTTGCATTTTGTTTGGTTGGTTTTAGTTTTTTTGGTATCAGGGATCAAACTTATGACCTTGCACTTGCAAGGCAGGCACTTGTGCAGCTGAGCTAAATCTCTGGCCCAAGGATAATATTTCTTGCAGTATCAAACACATGTGAAATTGAAACTTCAGTATCCATGAACAAAGGTTTACTAGCATTCATTTTCTTATTTATTACTTATGACAATATTAATAATAAAATAGCAAAGTTAATTACCCCCTACAAAGAACACATAGGGAAGGAGTTTCCAAAGATGGCGGACCGGTAGGTAGCAGGAGAGGGACCCTCTCTGAGAGACACAGCTTAAATGCCAGAATAAAACACCCTGGAGAGACCCAAACAGAGAGAGATGGACTCTCTCAACCCAGGAAGAAACTAAAGTGAAAAAAACCGCTCAAATATGAGGTCCTGGGGCTACCATTAGAGAAGCTAAGATCAGCGAGGATGGCGCCCTCCTCGAGCTGCCTGAATTCCTGCCCGAGACCGACCTGATGACAAAACTGCGCCAATGTGACTGGCTTGAGTGGCCTTGAGCAAGGAGCTGAACCACCCTGTGCACCACTCGAATGGACCCAGCCCAGCACACAACCCACCCAGAGGCACTGTGAATTCGCACTGCAGCTGCGCTGAAGTCAGAGGTTGGGGAGCCCAGCAGTTCTCAGGGACCGGCATCAACCTACAGTGAGTGATGGAAATGGGAACCTCCCACAGGAAAGGGGCAACTGACTGGATGACATGTTGGATTTGGGCAGGACAGCCTTAACTCCATAAGGAAGTGGCTTCAGTTGGTTACTCCCCTCGTCAAGCAGATTGGTGGAATCTGCTTGGACTGGGCTGTGCCCCTGGCCGGGCCCAGTGGGCCCCTACAAATTAATTCCCTGAGCTCAGCACACACTGACGCAGTGAAGGCCTGCAAAGGCTGACTGGCCCAGAGGGGAGGAGCCAGCACACACTGCCCTTGCTTGAACTTCAATCTCTGATAGCGGACAGCAGAGGGCAGAAACTCCTAGCCTGCACGCTCTAGAGGAACTTTAACCAACAAGAAAAGGGGCTGGGAATTGTACTATACACTTGTATGGAAGGAACCAAAAACATGACGAAAGGGAAAAATAAGAAAAAAACCCCAGCCCCCAACCCTGAGAACATTGATCCAGGAGAGGTAAATACAAAAGAGATTGAGGGCAGCAAACATGCAACATCAAACACAGCATTAGAGGACATAAAGAGATATCTCTGGGACCTCGTAAGCAGGATCAAAACTGAAATATTAAGTCAAATTAAACAAGAGATAAGTAGATTAATAAAAGAAAGGCTGGGAACATCTCAAGAAGCTACAGACAGAAGAATGGAGGAACACAAAAGGAGAGAAATGTTTAATGAAGAATACAAAAAAACCCTAGCATTCAAAGAGATTATCAGGAAACTAAAGACTCCATAGAAAGCTGGCAAAACTGCTTGAAAGAAACCAAAGATAGACTATCAAAAATTGAACACAGGCTTGCAATGTGTGATCACGAAAGGGAAGATCTCTTAAAAGTAACAAGGGAGTAGGCAATAACTATACAAAGACTAGAAGACGACAAGAGGATCTATAACTTTAGAACAAAGCATGTGAATGAAGAATCAGGAGTCAAAACAGACGAACTGCAAAAGCTATTCACAGAAATTATTAAGGAAAATTTCCCAAGCATAGAAAAAGGAAATGATATGCAGCTGTATGAAGCATACAGAACTCCAGCCACCTACAACCAAAACAGAGCTATACCTAGACAAATAATAACCAAGATCCCAGAAATTCAATATAAGAACAGAACATTAAAAGCCATCAGAGAAAAGAAACAGATCACCTATAAAGGAAAACCCATCAAAGTCATGGCAGACCTCTCGACACAGACCATCAAATCAAGAAGAGCTTGGAGCGAAGTAATTCAAGCCCTGAAAGAAAGTAACCTCCAGCCCAGATTGATGTATCCTGCAAAACTGTCTCTAGAAATTAATGGAAAAACAAGATGCTTCCATGACAAAGAGGAACTTGAAGAATTTGTGACCACGAGTCCAACCCTACAAAAAATACTGAAGGACATTTTAGAGAGAGAGAACAAGAATACGAGCATTTCAGCAACAGTGGCAGAGAGCCCTCAGTGAACGGGGCAGATAGTGGAGTGGAACAGAAAAATAGACAACCAATGGCAGAAAAACAGAATAGCAGAAATAAGGCAGAGAAGATTGGCTATAATCTCTAGTATAGATGGCCTTGAAATATTAACAGAGAGAAACACAGGAAGAGTAGATCAGGAGATAGGGTCCATTGAGATGCTCT